>CAEGAD010050997.1:0-102553 GCA_903067055.1 Poeciliopsis paucimaculata | reverse complement strand
CTTGGCTTCACTGTGACTACGGTGGGAGACGAGGAAAGACCGGTGTGCTTATTGTGGCTAAAAATGTTAGCAGCCGACAGCATGAAGCCAAATAAATGAAGGCGTCACTTAAAGACATTACACACACCTGTTAATAAAGCTATTCTTTGTTGTAAGTTGGTCCATATTTCTTTCTTTTTTTATTCTCTTATACGTTAATAAGGATACAGTGTTATGCAGAGGAGTACTTAAAACAATTTTATAGACAAATTATACTATTTATAGTCGCACGAGATGTTTTCTTCTTCCTAGGGGGGCATGACAGAAAATAATTGAGAAGCACTGGGTTAGAGTAACATTCAGAGTAGAAATGTTTAGTACGTTTTCCCCTGAAAACTCCCTCCTCAAGATTCAGGGTAATATGAAAGGGTCGTTTCCTGCCTGGGTAATCAGCTTTTATCTTTTTACATTCAGCACAGGCAGATTTAGGGTGTTTTCACACCTGATTGTCCAGTAGACTCTTTCACACTGCGCTGAGTCAAACAAACCCAACTCTTTGAACAACTTGTTCCCCTCCTCGCCTGTAGGGGCGCTGCACCAAGAACTGTTGAAGGAAATGACATCAAAATCTCTGAGTACAACTTCCAACTTCACAAAATGGAGGCGTCAGATTTTAGCAGTTGGAGGATTTCTCCAACCGCTAAAATAGTGTGAACATTCAAGAAACTCATGGCTAGATGCAAGTTAAAATCAAAAATAACACACAAAACATGATAAATCCTAAAGACCACAAGTCACTTCTCCCGCTGGCACTAGGCTAGTGCGTTTGTTTTGGTTGTATTTACCCAGAATGCCCTTTGCTGAAGTCCACTTCCTGCTTTTGGAGCAATATCTGGTCCACTTGGCGTTCACATTCAAACTGAACCAGAGTTCACTTCAACTGAAAACAGACCGAGGTCTGGAGGACCAGAGTTAGCTTAGCATTCACACCTCACCAACCGAACCGGACTTCCTAAGCCAACTAGAGTTTGATTATAGATGACCAAACAGGGCTGGAGTGAATGCATCCTGATTGAAAACTGTACTGTTGTGATCTAGAGTGAAAATGTCTAGAGGGCGATTTCAAACATGGTTTCCCTTGTCGTGCAGAGGAGACCCAATCCTGAGAGGGAGAACGAGCAACGCCGGGAGACAGAGAAGACCAAAAGGAGACATGACTCCTCGTCCCCCTCTCCGTCTCCAGAGAAAGACAGAAACGTTGATCAGGGGAGAGCAAGAAAATCCAAAAGCAAACAAAGGGAGCGAGAAAAAGGGCAGACCAGGAGCATGGACATGGACTCAAGACAGCACTCCAGGAATCTGGAGGCGGAGAAGAGGAGGCGCTCCAGGAGCGTAGAGGTGGAGAGAAGGAGGCGCTCCAGGAGCGTAGAGGCGGAGAAAAGGAGGCGCAGGCGTTCCAGGAGCGTAGAGGCGGAGAAAAGGAGGCGCTCCAGGAGCGTAGAGGCGGAGAAAAGAGAACAATCTAGAAATGACAAGGGGAGGTGGTCAAAGAGTCAAGAAATCAGAAACACGGAGAAGGAGAACGTACCTCAGAGGATCAGACGGGAGCCCTCCTTTTCGTCTTCCTCTTCTTCTTCTCCTCCTCCTCCTCAGCAGGAAACAAGAAGCAGGGTCCCTGAGCGGGAAAAAGACGGGAACAAAAACAGAACGACGAGACATGACTCTTCGTCTCCGTCTCCTCCTCCTGAAAAGGAACGGGCACGAAGAGGAAGGAGTGGAGATAAAGAACGAACAAGTGAGAAGGACATTCAGTCAAAGATACGGGGACGAAATGAAAGAGACATCAAGAAAGTTGAAGCTCAGCGGCAGGATAGAGGGAGACAACCGTCTCCTCGCCAACAGAGAGGAGACAGGATGACAAGCAGCCAGGATTTCCCATCGCCAACTTTGTCCCCATCCTGCACCAATGGAAGCCAGATCGAGAGGAGACAAGAAACGCACAAAGAACGATCGATAGACAGGCATTCGAATAAGCAAAAGGAAGAAAGTGGTGAGAAACGTAGGAAAGATGGCGGGCCCTCTGCAGACGGTAGAGGGGACGAGTCCAGACCTCCGGAGAAGCAGAGGAGCCCGGTGAGAGAGAAAAGACAGGAGGAGAAACTGAAACAAACAGAAAGCAGCAGCAGTAGCAGCAGCAGTGATAGTGACAGTGACAGCTCCTCATCCTCCTCTTCGTCCTCGTCATCCTCCTCTTCATCTTCTTCTGAGGACGAGGACAGCGCCGATAAAACTGCATCACCAGAACAAGAGAAAAGCATTCATAGGAAAAGTGCGCCGACTGCCATCGGAGCTGCTGTTGAAAGGTTTCTGGCCAATGGGAGGAAAGAAAACGCCGCCGGTTCTGAAGGTGACGGACCCAGACGTCCCCACTGGGAACCTGGACCGGACAAACCAGAGCGTGAAAGACCACCGCTCAGAGATCCCGCCCAGGATCGCCCGTCTCAAGCTAAAGGGCAAGATCGGTACAGTCCCACGCAGGCGGAGAGCCGGAGTCCATCTCCTTCTCCACCCAGGAGACCCGAAAACAACCGCGGCAGGAGGTTCTCTCCGCCTGAGGCCAGAGCTGGGGACAGGGCGAAGGACAAGGGCACTAGGGCCAGCCCTAATGCCAGGAGTCCACGCTCTCCAGCCCAGAGGTCCGCTACCATCCCACCAGCCGCCCGCACTCCTCCACGGCAGTATCAAGAACCCCCGTCCCGGTCCAGAAGAACGTCACCGCCTCCATTCCCATCAGACCGTGATAGGGACAAGGGACGAGAATGGGACAGAATAGTCAGAAGGAGCCGGTCCAGAAGTCCTAGGCCCAGAAGTCCCAGAAGACGCAGCGGGTCTAGGCCCAGAAGTCCGAGAAGACTCAGCAGTTCTAGACCCAGAAGACGCAGCGGGTCTAGGCCCAGAAGTCCGAGAAGACGCAGCAGTTCTAGACCCAGAAGACGCAGTGGGTCTAGGCCCAGAAGTCCGAGACGACGCAGCGGGTCTAGGCCCAGAAGTCCGAGACGACGCTACGGATCTAGGCCCAGAAGTCCCAGAAGGCGCAGTGGTTCTAGACCCAGAAGTCCGAAGCGGCGTAGTGGGTCCAGGCTGAGAAATCTGAGGCGCCGTAGCGGTTCTAGGCCCAGAAGCCCAAGACGACGCAGTGGGTCCAGGCCTATATCTAGGCCTAAAAGTCCAAGGAGACGCACTAGATCTAGGTCCAGAAGTCCAAGGAAACGCAGCAGATCCACGTCAAGAATCCTCAGACGGCCAAGTCCCCCCAGCAGGTAATGAAAGTAAAGTTATGAACATGCTGTCAACAGTACAACCTTAAAAGAAAACGTTCTTACACATTTATCTGTTCTAAGCATCTGATCAGTGATTGGATGGGTTGTAGTGCTGTGCATCATCTGTGTAGTTATGGTAACTATGCTTATTTCTTGTTATAACCTGAGCCAGTGGGAGCATGTAGATTTAAATAGGAGGGGTTCCAGGATGGAACCTTGAGGTACCCCACATGTCAAAGGTTTCTGGCTTGATGTTCTGCTTGACTCTTTGATGAAGCAGATTATAACCTGGTATTATAGGCTTTTAAGCTGCTGTAATATTTCCATTAATAGACATCTAAGGCTATTTATGTTTACCATAAGGTAGAGAGTCGTTCATCTCCAAATTTAAGAAAAACAACACTTCTCATCTGTTATAAACCTGAATAAACACTCAAAGGAAAATAATGTGTCTAACCTTCAGATTGCGTGAACTCAGATGTTCAGGTGTTGTTTAGCTGGAATGCCAACAGTGACACCTGCTGGTGAACGCTTGTCATGACGGCGACCTTCACCTGGCTCAATTATTAAACCGAATGTGAAAAATAAAACCAGTTGGTGTAAGACACAGATATTTAATGTGAAACATCAACAATTCATTTTCCTTTGGGATCAGTAAAGTATTTTTGAATTGAATTGTTACAACAAAAACATTTTCAAAATCAGCAAAATCACTAAAAGAAAGATTAGCTCTGCTATTAAGCTGATTAGCAGAAGTGAAACCAGAACTGTCCCAAAGTCTCAAGTTTTATCTATGGATTATTTACATTTTTCTAAATTAATGGATTAAATTCCCTCCTTAGAGATTACATCCACATATTGACATTCAGACAACTTTATTTGAGCGCAGCAATGATGAAGGTAATGAAAATATTGAACATTTTGTGGCTGTTTCCTTCCTGGATGGGAGAATCAGCCTGTTTGTCCGTCACACAGTTTAGAAACGAACAGCTTCGTTTTTTATCGACGTCCTGAAATGTTGAAACGTTGCTGTTTCTGGCCTCCAGGTTCCGCCGCTCTCCGTCTCCTCAGCAGCGGCGGCGGGCCAGTCGCTCGCCCTCCACAGACAGGCAGAAGGAGCGAGAGAGGGGCCGGCTGCCGGAGAAACCGCCCGCAAAGGTCGCCTCCCCGCCCCAAAGGTCGTCCTCTTCCTCCTCCTCGTCCAGTTCCAGCTCCTCCTCTTCCTCGTCTCCTTCTCCGCCGCCAGACAGGAAGGAGGTGAAGCCTCCGGCGGAGAGAGAGAGGCTGCTTCCAGACAACGGGAAGCCGGCGGCTCGCTCTTCGTCGGCTCAGGCTCCTCCTAGAGACTCCCCCCGAGCCGCGGCGGCACCGGGCCGGAGAAGCTCACCGTCCGACCCGCGCCGGCCTCATGACGCCATCAGGAGGTCGCCGGCCGTCAGCCAATCAGAAGGCAGGCAGCCAATGGCCGGTTCCGAAGGGAAGCAGTCGCCGCCGGTGACCAGGAAGGACGCTGCTGTGAACGGGAAGGAGAAGGCCAGCAGGAGCAGCAGCTCCAGCTCCTCTTCGTCCTCCTCGTCTTCATCATCGTCCTCCTCCTCGTCATCCTCGTCTTCATCTTCAGACAGCTCTGACTCGGAGGCGGAGCAGGAAAAAGGGTGAGCAGGAGCACCTGTAGAACCGACGGGAGTTTTGGATCCGATGGTTTCCTCATCAAACTGTTTCCTTCTCAACAGGAAACCAGAGAAAGGACGAAGCTCCCAGTCCTCCTCTTCCTCATCCAGTGATGAAGGGGAAGCCAAGAAAAACAGGTAAAGCTTGTCTGGAGGAGAAATGGAGTGATGTGATTTAACTAGACCAGAATCCAGAATAAAATCAGTTTGTTTATTCAATTATGATGGACTAAAGTTTGAACAGAGAGAATGCATCCTCTCCTTCCTTTGTCTATTTCCCTCCTTCTTTCCTCTTCCCTCATTCCTTCATGCCTTCCTTTGTGTTGTTCCTTCTGTCCTTTGTCTTTCCTTCCTTCCTATTCTTCCTTTCAGGCAGAAGTGTGTCCTTCCTTCTCTCTCCACCTCCTTTTTTCCTTCCTTCCTTTCTCTGCCTCCTCTGTTTCCTGTGTATGTTTAGGTGTGATGTGAGTTTGATGCAGCTGTTGTTGTTTCCCCCTCAGCCCTGCGGAGCCTCACCGCGTCCCGGCCGACTCTCTCAGAGATTCCCGTTCTCTCAGTTATTCTCCTCCCAGACACATTGGAGCCGCTCGCTCCTCTCCTGCTCCCAGGTCAGCAGAAACTTCCTGATTTCCAATCCTAGTTCAGTTGTAAATAAATAAATCTGTATTCTGTCTTGTTGTTCAGCTTCGGTGAGACTTTCATGAAAGTGTTTCTGTCTTCCCTGCAGGAGCGCAGGCCGGCGGTCGCCCAGATCCTCGTCCAGCAGCAGGCGTAGAAAATGAGCGATCATCAGAAACCTTCCTCCTCCTCTTCCTCCTGCCAGCCTGGACTCCAGCACCCGTTCTGGAGAACTGCTCCTGCAGTGATCTGTTTTTGGCTCAAAGTGGAGCGTCGCAGGCTGCAGCCGCCTCAACCTAACTGTACCTGTGCTGAATGTCGTCTTTCCTGTAGATATGAGCTGTCGGTATTTTGGTTATTATTATGTAACAGGTAAACGATTCCATGCGATGTGAGCAGAAACTGAAACTAGGGTAATGTCTTTTGTTGAAAATGATTCATCGTATTAATAAAAAGTAATTGTAAATTTTATGTGGGTGGACATTTTCTTGGCTTTTATGCATTTTTACTAGTTTAATAATTGAAGTTTTGGATCAGTGCAGATCATCGGCTTTTATCTCAAATTCCAGCTCAGTATTATAAGGAGAACTTTAAAAAAATCTATTTAAGTTATTTATATAACTTGGCCCGTCATGATAAACTTTGATGGATGATAAATTGTCCCAGAAGTTGTTGCCATAAGCAATATTGTTGAAACTATTTCAACTAATAGTAATGCAAGAAAACATTATCATAAATCAACAAAATTTAAATCCTAATCAACATTTATCACTGGAACTGGCAGACATCTTCAATATCCAAAATAAATAAAACAGAAACAGCAAATAAAATGAATTATGAAGTTTCTGTAAACAAAACTGTCCTTCAAAAAAGGGTCAAGTTGAAACCGAAACACCAGACTAAAGACGTTTGTCATCCAGTTTTTGATAGAGAAAAATGATAAATCAGGCAAATGGAGCAAAAGTAAGAAGTGTCTTTGAAAACCCGTAATTGGATTTAACACATTGTAATTATCTGTTTTCATGTTAAAAGTTGCTGGAGATTTGTGTCCTACTTACTATGAATTTAAAATGAAATTTAAACGACAAAACTTCACGGCTAATAAAATAAAAACATTTGTACTAAAAATTTTCTAAAATGTAAATTTGTTCTTGAAAAAGTAAAAAAAAAAAATCCACAAAAACTCTCCATCTGCATCAGTAATGGAGCAAACCATTCCTAAAGAGCCACACAAAGCTACTCCAAGGACCACAAAAGGCCCCTGAGCCGCACTTTGGACACCCTGGATGTAGAGCAAGAGTCTGCAACATTTACAACCCAAACTTTGGCCTTCTGCCCAACAGAACGAAACTCTAGAGTCACTAAAGTTACCGGATCTTTTGAAGAAGGAACTAATTCATATATTTAACACACAGTCTGTGTGTTCTGAGAAATGTCATTGTAAAACCACCTGCAGTAAAAAATACAATTTCGCGAGTTTCATCTGACATTTTGGATCAAAATTCAACGACGAGGATTAAAACTTCAGCAGGAGCAGAAATTCAGAGGTTTTGGAAAACTAATGTTTCTCAACGCTAACAGTGACAGGATGAGACTCTGATGTTGCAACCAGGAAGCTGATGTCCACATCAGCATCTGTCATCCCAAACCAGCTGGAGCTCAAACCAGTTCTGCTCCCAAAAGTTTCTGCTGGTTTCATTTGAATCTCGCTGTGAAGTTTGAACCTTTAAAAACAACTAAACCACACAGCTGGTATCATGTCACCAAAAGTTTTACTGAACCAAATCCATATCCATAATTTATGTTAATGCTTTCGTAGAAAAACATATTACTCAATGTTTTAAGGAATGGATTCAAAATGTTTTGTTTACACCATAAAATGTGACACACCAGTGACTATCAATACAGAACAAGTTTTAAAATACATTAAAATTAGCTTCACTTATTTTGTTGTCAGTGTAGATTAAGATCACATTTAAATTGTGTGATAATTTTCTATTTGTGGAAAAGTTAAAAGGCTTTGTTTTGTCATATTAATGCGGATAATTCAGTACGAGTTGACTTGAATGCAGCATAGAGATGATGGGAGGCTACGGCAAGCCGTTAGTGTCAAATCTATTGAGTTTGTGAACGACACTTTTTCCACCAGTTAAGTAATTTGTTGATATAAAAAAGGGGAGTTTGATGACAGGAAAACGTGTTGTTCTTTTCACTGCTAAAAAAAAAAAAGAAAAAAAAAAAAGAGAGTTAAAATGCTTTCCCCTGGCTTTCTGATGGGGTTTTCAATAATATTTATAGTATTGTGACTGATTGAACTATAAAAATATTTTATAGTTTTTTCCCCCCCAGGGGGATTTCTGGAGCCAATATTTGACCTTTACAGCTTACTATATAAATAACATAAAATATATTTAATTGCTGGTAAAGAAATCCATGTGGTTCAATAATAAAATAATAAACAAAAAATATGAAAAGAGCAGTAAAAAATAAGTATAGATATTAATGTATAAAATCAAAAGATTAGTGGGAGTTTGGCAGTCTTGAGCACTTTACAATGTTTTGTTTATTTTCTCTGACTTTTACAGTGTCCCAATTCAGACAAACTAATTTTTATAACAAATGTTTCTTGGTATGGAAAAGTGCAGATATTTGTCACTAATAGCTTACCATACAGCACGACATCGAATTGTACTTTCGTTACGTTAAAGAAAAGTTTATTGACTTTTCGGCAGATAATATTAGTTTATCTTGCATTAAAAACAAAGATCAGAAATATGTTTTGGAATAAATTTCTATTTTCAACGAATTGAATGATTTTCCCGGGGGAACACGTTGGAGCTCTGGATTTTCCCACCCTCCTGAACGCAGCAGCAGCTCATCAGCAGCCGCCGTCAGTCAGTCAGGTGTGGCCGCCGCGGTGGGGAGCCATTCCGTCCGGAGACAGCGCTGTTCCAGCAGCTCCACCGAGGCTAAAACTAGCGAGCCGCGGGGCCTGGAAACATGAGCCGCCGTCCGAGCACCGAGTCCGCCAGATGACCGAAGTAAGTGCTCCGTTTCCCCGCAGCTGCTCCGGAGTTTGTCCGGGCCGTTGGAAGTTTCCTGACATTCCAGGTTCAGGGCCCAGTCCGTCATTCCAGGGTGGGAAAACAAACCTGCAGCAAACTCATGTCCACGACTCTCCAACAAACTCATTTAAATGGATGTTTGTTGTCCCGTCGGACTGTCCTGCTGTTTAAATGTGTTTTGTGTTTATTTGGGGGTTTCAGACCCACCAGGGCGAACACCCACCGGTTCGGTTCGGAGCTGAAACTTTTGGCCGTTGGAGCAAAACATCAGTTTCACATCCAGAAAGTCGACATGTTGTTAAATGGAGAACTAGTTTTAATGTCAGGGAGAGGAAAAAAATCAAAATGATCATTTTTGTGTTTTTATGTTCAACTGAAAACATTTTTTTCTTTTAAGGGACTGAAAACATTTAAGGGTCATGCAATGAATGATAATGCTCTAATATGCAAATAATTAATGTTTAAATGTGAAATACGTTGATTAAATTATGAAACCATGTTAAAAGTAGTATTAATATTTTCATTGCTTCTGGGCTAAACTTCCTTGGAAAACAAAAATCTCCAGAGCCAAACAACTTCTTGAAAGTAAATAAAAAAAGAATCATAATCAACATTTCCATTGTTTTTTCCAAAGTGTTGGAGCAAAAGGAGCCTGTTGAGTCATGGCCTGAAAACCGGAAAGCGCCTCCATAAAAGGACAGTGACACATTGCGCCTCAGCACCCTTCAAAATCTGTCATATGAGTTTTTTAACAACAAAACCTTTACACAGGATAACCGGGAATGCATGCAGGCGACACAGAAAAACGATGCACTGAGCACAAATGGCTTGAGAAGGGAGTCAACAGCCAGACCACGTAAAGAAAAGAGCAAAGCAGATTCTCTCCTTTAGGTTTAGCTGCGATAATTAGCTTCATCCTTCAGTTTATACCATTTTTCTCTGTGTCTAAGCTAAACGAAGAAGAGTGTTTTAACATCTCTTAAAGCTAGCATTAGCTTGAGGTAGCTTTTTAGCACCATATAGTTAAACTTTGGACGGTGAGACGGGAGGGGGGAGATTATGCTAGTCCACATCATATTCAAGATGCTGGTCAGAAGTGGAGCAAAAGTTGCAGCTATCTGAATGCTACTATAAGGTATGTAAATAAAGTGGTTATTGACCACTGTGGATGATTACAGTAAGGCTGGGTGATCCACAACGCTTTTAAATCCTTCCATAGTGTCCTGGTTTGATAAGTCTCCAACCCCTGCTTTCAGACAACTTTTCCCCTGAAATGGGAGAAATATTCCTATAAATATTTACTTTATGAGTTCAAATGTGGAGACTGACATTGTGATTGTTATACTTTCTAGACGTAACCATACATTTTAACAGCTTTTGTCTGAGTTCTTCGGTCTCTTGTCTAATAATGCATAAAACTACATGCATTAAAAAAATACATAAATATTTTTTAATTAGTTTTCATGCTTGATTATCACGCCCAGAGGGACAGTAGAGAATATTTACATTCTGTTCTAATCTTTAAGTCGGCTCTACAATTATTTTATATTTTAGCTGCTTATCTATATTTTTTTCTTCCGTTTGTCCGTCTGCTGGCTGTTGATACAAATTAATTTTACTATTGAGGAACAAATAAAGGATCATTCTACCCTAAAACAAACGCTGGTCTACTCCATGTAAATCTATAAAGCAGCAGCTCTGTCAGGTTTTTCTTTCTGGTAATTTTGCATCATATTTTCCGTAGTGATCAAACACAACTTGTAATGTTTTGGTTGGTTGTTTCACTGTTTAATAGCTGACGGAGCAGCTGATGAACATTTTTCTGTGTTGATTCGTGCCGCAGTAAAACCGAGCATTGTGGGATTTTGGTGCTCAGAGCGCCACCTGTGGCCGTTTGAGTGCGTTTACTCATATTTAACCAACTAGCGTTAGCTTCACTTTACCAGGAAAGTAATGTTGTTTCATTGACCCTTTAGAGTTGCTCTCCTTCATCAGTGATGTAGCATTAGCAATGTTAGCATATGGAATCTGTCAACATTCCCTTTATTCCTTTGCTTCAGGGAAAAGTACCAAACCATGCTGCTGTTAGCCTGATTAGCAACAACTCTGGCAGTTTATGCAAATGATTAACTTTTCATTTTTTTTCAAGCATAAATAATTGTTTTACCAACCTAACTCTCAATGAATAAGATCTTATCTTTGATAATAGTCGTAACTCGAGAAGTGTAATAAAAATCTTTTAATTGTGAAACATTGCGACCTGCATATCGGCGGATTGAAAAGCTGAGTTGCCAGTTCTGCAGCAGGAAACAGGAAATGCTGGTTGCTACAGAAGCTGCTGCTTTTACAAATCCATGACATGTGAAAGGAGCCTTAAGGCCCGGTTGGTGTCTGCTGGGTTCCTCCAGCACCAGATCCAGCTGAGTCAGAGAGCAGGAAGCGAGTAGTGACTCAGGAGCGGCTCAGTCCAGGGCGCGTCGATCTATCGGTAACGATTTCCTTCGTTTGGGAGATTGATAATCGGCCAATAGTTGCACGTGAAGCAGATCTTATCTTCCTTCCTCAACAAAAACCTAAAAGTCGGCCACTGTCCTCTTTGGAAATGCACTGAGAAGTTCAGCTGTTAGCTCCACCCACCGGTTTAGCCCCGCCCACCGGGTTTAGCCCCGCCCATTGGGATTAGCACCGCTCACCGGGTTTAGCCCCGCCCACTGTGCTGAGCTGTGCAGGTGACATCAGTGACCCTGCTGTTGCCAAATCGGCAACTTTCATTTCAGACAAAAAAATTATCGGCCGAAAACGGACTGAGCAGGTCCGACTTTTTAAAGATCGGAATCAGTCAGAAAGCTGCACCTGTAGCTCAGTCAGTAAAGTGAAGCAGTCGACACATTCCTCTAACATTTCTCCTCCTGTCCGTTTTAGATTCTCTCATCTTAAAACCCTGAAGAAGAAGAAGTGAGATCTGTGACTTGACCTGAACGCTGGGGAAAGCGAAGTGAAACAAAGGAACAGAAACGGGAACGCCTCGCTCCGGCTGATTTAGGACCAGAACCGGCACAATGCCTCGGTGATGGAGTAGCTGCGGGTGGGTCCAGAGCCGGTTGCTGCTCCGGCGGGACGGGGTTCTGCTGCAGGAGGGCGGCTGTGACATGCGGCCTGCATGCTGAACGCTGCGGCGCTGCAGAAACGCTGCGCGCTGCGTCTGGACGACTACAGCAGCACATTCACCTGGAAATGCTCCCTGACTGGAGCTGCTGAAGTAAACACAAACTGCATGTGCTCCTGGGGGGGTCAGAGGTCACCTCCTCATATGAAACTGGTTTTACTGGGAAAGTGGATTCACAGCCATTCAGATGGCAGGAAAAGACTACAATCACCTCTTTAAGCTGCTCATCATTGGAGACTCCAGTTAGTATGTTTTACTAAAACTAGTTCAGTTCTGCTTCCTTTACCTCAGGGTCGGGTCGATAATGTTTTCATTTCCCCATAAAGTAGTTTATTATCCTGAACTGCAGGATCCACAGATTATATTTATTATTGCATCATTTTTATGGTCGGTGATGGAGAAGCTGCGGGTCCAGAACCTTCATCACAGCGAGGAGGAGGAAGAGGAGCATTTCTGCTGGACGAGCAAAATTTATTCACCTCGTTTTTCTTGAGCATTTTAATCATGTTGGTGCATAAAAACACCAACATGATTATCATGTTCATAGTGGTTGTGTGAAGTAAGTAGGAGCCGTCAGTATCTTACCTGCAGAACAGTTGGAGCCAACGTACGGAAAAAAATAGTTACGAGAATAAAAATGTAAACAATGAAGCTGAAATAATACAAGAATAAAGTCAAAATATTACATTAGTCTTTCTTTTAAAAAGTCACAATGAGAATAAAGATGTCTGACGATGAAGACATAACCGTAGTTATTTAAACTACGGTTTAAGTAATAAACCGTAGTTAATAATACAAGAATAAGAGAAAAAAAGTCTTAATTTGAGAAAGTTGTACAACAATGAAGTTGTAATAAAACACAAAAGTTATAATACAAGAAAACTGTAACGGTTCGACAAACTAATAACGGCTTCAAGCCGTAATATTAGAACGAAGTAGTCATTTTTTAGAACTACACAAAAAAGTAAAATATGAAAATAATAAATTCAGTCGCAGAAATTTGAAATGATTAGACGAGCTGCTCATAACTACTGAAGCTTTTCTCATTAAAAAACATTTTTTCTAGTAATTTTACAACTTTATTCTGGTAATATTGTCTTTATCATCACAGTTTTAAACAAATCTCAGTCCAACATTAATTCTTATCTCCAGTTTTTGGGTAAATCGTAAATATTTCCACCTGGAAAGTAATTTTTGTTAATAATCCTTTAAATCACAATAACTTGTTAAGATGAAAGAAATGTTAAGTTTCATGTGAAGTTACTCTAAGAGGTAAAATAATCTGGCAGCATCCTCATTCAGCACAGAAACCAGGCAGATCCTGGAGAATCCTCTGGAGATTCCTGGAGAATCCTGGAGATTCCTCTGGAGAGTCCTGGAGATTCCTGGAACGTTTGTCTGTTTCACTGTCAGCGTTTCCTGATTAACTGCTGAGATTTAACAGAACCTGCCGCTCAGTAAATTACAACATCAGTTATTTATTTTAGTGATTTGGTCAGAAGTAAAAATCTTATTGATTCCAATAGATGATAAACACAAAACTGAACGTTTGTTTAGGTGACAATCATTTAAAAACGCGTTGCATCGTCATGTGACCATGAAGAAAAAAATCGTTTCCTTTACAGTTTAATGTAATAAAAGGATTTCAAACTGTTTTATTGAAAAGGTTTTTTAAATTGACGTGTTTCCGATAACCAGATTTATTCTCATATTTCCAGTTTGTTTGTTTGGTCGTTGAAACGCGGCTGCTGCTGGTCTGCTCATATTCACCTGTCAGGTAACCAGTATGCTGCCAGACTGGTTTTACCCAATAAACCAGTGAGGACTCTTGACAGTTTCTGAAGCTGATTGAGCCACTGGGTTACTGGAAAGTTGAGTGGAAGGTAAAAGTGTGGTTTACTAAAGTAAATCAGCATTTTGACGCTGAATCTTATTTTTGCTCCAGTAGCTTCTGGTTCAGTTGGTCTGTCCCTGCTGGTTTTACTGGGAGGAAGCCGCCTCGCCTGCTGGTTCCTCACACCAGTTCGACCGCCTTCCTAATCTCCTCTCTCATCTGTTCCTCCTCAGATGTGGGGAAGAGCAGCCTGCTGCTGCGCTTCGCAGACAACTCCTTCTCCGGTGAGTTTCTCTGGCTGCAGGTCGGCCGTTTTTTCAGGTTCAGGCGGCGTCGGCGCGGCGCAGGCGTCCCGACACGTCTGCAGGCGAAGTTATGAAGAAAAACTGGAAATGAGGCACAGAGAGCCTCTTACGGTTCTGGTTGTTTCCCAACCCGCAGGCTGAAAAAACACCGTTTATAAGCTGGATTTGTTTTGAAACACTTTGTGGAATCAGTAACTGATGCAGATTTAGTGAAAAAACAAGAAATTTGATCCGTTTCAAGCATCAGCATAAAAACTTTACAGCAAAAATAAGAATAAAGGAGCAAAGTGAAAATGTTTTTCAGCCATTTTTGTTCTGTTGATGTGCTGCAACATGTGCAGCAAATATTCATACAAACTGAAATTAGAAGCTTAAGACAGTTTTAGTTTTTTTTTTTAAATAAAATATTTGTTCGTTTTTCTAAATTAAATTATTTGGGGACATTTTTGAACCCAGGAGCCTCTGAAACAATATTAACTCTGATCTGTTGAGTCATTTCAAAATGAGAAAAATGTTTTTAAAATCTTTTCATCAACATATTTTGCTCCAATATTTTTATTATAATTAAATTATGAGTAACAAAAGTCCTAAAAAAAATGCATCAAATAAAAAAAATTGTATTTGTTGATGTTGAACAAACTAATAAAAAGCTAATTTTAATAATTAGTCTGTTTTAGTAAAAACATTTTTTATCCCCTATTTGGGAGAGAAGATTAAATATCTGAACAGGAGATAAAAACTGACAGTAAAAATGACTGAATAGAAATAAATTAGTCATTCAATGAAGCAACAGATTCAAATATTTAGTTAACCAGTAAAAATGCTTGGTTTGTGATGCTTTTCTAACTTCCTGCAGGCAGCTACATCACCACCATCGGAGTGGACTTTAAGATCCGGACGGTGGACATGGAGGGCGAGCGCGTCAAGCTACAGATCTGGGACACGGCGGGCCAGGAGCGATTCAGAACCATCACCTCCACGTAACGCTGCCTCTCTGCTGGGTTTCTGTTCTCCCTGCCGGATCGTAGCGCTGATCCTGCGCCTTGTGCCGACAGATACTACAGGAACACGCACGGCGTCATTGTCGTCTACGACGTGACCAACCCGGAGTCCTTCGTCAACGTCAAGCGCTGGCTGAACGAGATCTCCGAGAACTGCGACAACGTCTGCAAGATCCTGGGTGGGTCGGCTGCTCCGCGCGAGAATTCACATCCAGAAACGTTTTCTCTTCTTCTGCAGATTTAAGAACTTTGAAGCGATGGATTTAATATAAAGTAGCACTTTACTGTGAAGCAGAAGGAAAACCAGACAATTTTCTATATTTTACGCTAGTGTGAAATAAAATAACCAACAAAACCCTGAACATCTGGTGGAACATGTTGGGGATCAGGAGGATTTTGAAATGGCTCAATTTCCAGACACCAAAAACAGCTGGATGTTCTTTTTTTGTTTTTAATTTTTTTTATAGCACTTTGTTTCTTTGTGTATCTGCAGCTGTTACTTCAAACGGTGTTTCTACAAAGTATACATGCCACACTTTTCAGATTTCAATTTGTAGAAAGAAAATATTTCCTCCATTTCATAGCAATGCACTTTCTGTTTATAGCATAAAATAAGTTTAAGGTTTACGTCGAAATGTGACAAAACAGAGTTTATAATAAACTGATCAAATGTTGCAGCTATAATTAATTAATCTGTTGCACCATGCAGACGCTCTGTCTGCTCTGAGGAAGGAAAAGGTAACATACTGCAACCTGATGCGCTCTCACATTGTTCAGACCGACTGAACTTCTTCTGAATGTGAAGTCGATCAAAACCAGGTTTTATTTATTCTGATTTCTTTATTTCTGCTCAGTGGGGAACAAGAACGACGATCCGGCCAAGAAGAAGGTGGACACCCAGGACGCCGTGCAGTTCGGGGAGTCACTGGGCGTCCCGGTTTTCGAGACAAGTGCCAAAGAAAATAAAAATGTAGAAGAGGTAAAAGATTTTATTACTTTGACATTTTTACCCAAAGATTCCAACTAATCATCTCCCTGGAGCTAAAATTATATTTTCTGTCAAACTTTTAAATGTTGGATGTTTATTTATTTTCAGCTAAAGACAGGAACAAAGGTCCAAATAAAACCTGAGAACTTTTGAAAAGCTTTACATTAATGGGATTGTTGCTTTTTTTTATGGAAATGTTGATGTAACAGAAAAAGATTTATTTTCACAAGATTCTCAGTTCCTACGTCAAAAGAAGTTATAAAAAACATTTTACCTGATTTTTACCAAATAACCTGAATGAAGGTTGAAATGGTTCCTAAACTGATTTGACTTCAGAATTAGCTAGCAAGCTACTCTTAGCATAGATGTTGCTAAAAGCTAATGTTGACATAGCCAGCTAACATTAGCTTTTCCTATGATGAGAAAGAAAATGTCTGTAATTTGTTTTAAAAAATCTATTTAATTATTAATCAGAATTTTCTGGGGGGTTTTATGTTGAAACTTAATTTCTAGGGTTGTTTATTTCACATCCTGTGATTTTCAAAATAAAGCTGCAATAAAGTAGAAGTTGGAATTAAAAAAAAAAAAATCTGTTAATGATTAAAATTGAAAACCTTTTTTTTTTTTCCAAGTCAAGTTAATTTCTGGAAAACAATCTGAATTCATAAAAACATGTTTCTTGGATTGCTCGCACCCTGAATATATAAGTGCTATGAATATAAACACTAACTTACTAATCTATGGAAGTTTTATTATTTTGAGCAGAAAAAAAGAAAAAAAAAAAACCTAAATGTTACTTATATTGTCTGTCTTTGGTTTACCAAAATTAATTGACTTTTTATTAAACAGAATAAAAAATACAAATTTTCAGCAGAAAACTAAAGTGTTTGTTTTAAAACCCATTAACAAGAATAATTTAGTCATTAGGTCACATCTGATGTTTCCCAGTTAAAATGTTTTATTTATTAGAAACAGTCCAGATGTTTCTGGGTTTTATAACCAGCAGCTTCAGAACGTCCAGATTTAATTGGGACGTTTTCTGAAGCACATCCAGTTCTGTTCTCCATGCTCAGTTTTCCTCGTGTTTCCAGATGTTCATGGCGTTTACTCGCATGGTGCTCCACGCCAAGAAGGAAAGCCGGGAGCGTGCCGAGAGGGAGCGCTTCCGGGAGAAAGACACGGTCAACATCAGCACCCAGAAAGACCGCGGCCACCGCAAGCGAGCCAAGAAGTGCTGCTGAGGTGCGGCGCTGCTGCGGCCGGCGGTTCATGGTTCAACCTGAGGGAAAAGTCTGCAGCACTGACCAGGAGCTGAGGGAGCAGGCCTCTGTTCCATGTTTAGAAAAACTATATATTCCTTCATATGCACTCGGATGATTCAAGCAAATCTGATCCATTCATGCATATTTTATGAATTAACACAATAAGATGAAAGTTTGTGGTTTTATGGATAAAACTGGACATGATACAAATGATCAACTTAAACTTTCCCACCTGAAGCTACAAAAATATCCTGCATTTTAATCAGATTTATTTTCCCCCCTTAAATCTGTAATTTAGCTGTTAAAAACCTAAATATTAAAATGATTGTGATTAATAATTCCTCCTGAACAGAACTGCAGTATCTGGACAACCTTCCAGAGTTTCTGCTCCGATTGCGGCTGAAAGGGTAAAAACACCGGCCTGATCCTTTAACTTCTCCTGAACCTGTTATGTTTTTCTGTTTAAATCCTTCAAAAGGGAACGGTTTGTTACTAAAGTGATGAGTTCTGTAATCTGCCTTATGTCAGTCTGAATGACTAAACCTCCTGTGAGCTTTTAATGTCTGCTGCCATGAAAATGTTAAAATAAAGCAATAAGTCCAGATGTTCTGCTGACGGTGACTGAGCTGGTCCAGAAAATCCTGTCTATAAAAACGTAAACCTGTTCTGCCTGAAATGTGTAGAAATGCATCCGTCTGCTGCTGTTTGTGATGCTTTGAATAGAAAATAAACGTTTAAAGTTTCTGGTGTTTCAGACGGACTGAAGCTTCTGTTCAGAGGAAACGGTGGGACTGAACGGCCGCCAAGTCCAAAAACAGCTATGGCAAGCGGTTTAACATAAAATGCACCACTCACATTCAATGTACCTGATGTTGGGTTATGACTAAATGTGTTAAATTATAACATCTATAATTGGGACCAGATGACAGATTTACCAATAAGTTGCATAGAAGCTTGAACTCAAATCTTTAATGACTGAAAAATATTTCAGATTTTAATTAAATTATAAGTTATAACCTAAATTTGAGATCTTTATGTTCTGAACAGCCAAACATCCAATCAAAGACTTTTTATCTATAAATAAAATTTATTGATCCAATTAGTGCAAATTAAATTGCAGAAATCTAGAAAGTAAATAAAACTGATTTAGAAATATCTGGAGCTGCAATTTTATCTTAAATTAGCTTTTTATATATCATGTTCTATCAATAATAATGATTCTGTTTACTCAGTGTCAAAGATCTTCATAGCATTTTGAAACTTCAATGAAAACTTAGAAATGCACATGAAAAAAAAGACGTCAAATATTTTAATTTCCTGAAGCAAAACACTAAAAACTTTTCAGTGGTTTTTATCTGCAGCCGTCAGGAGGAGGGTGTTTCTGTAAGTTCCCGTTTCCTCTGAACGCCCCGTCCTCAGCTGGTCTTGGGCAGTCTGTAGATGCCGGTGGAGACGATCAGCTGATGCTCCCTGACTTTCCTCTGCAGGAAGGCCTCCAGCTCGTTGACGTCCATCTCCGTGACGACGGGTCCCGTGGCGACGAACATGCGCAGCATGGTGTGGATGCGCTCCAGCGTCATGCTGTCCAGGTTGGTGAGCATGGCCTGGATGTAGGCCCAGAACAGCTGTGGAAACAAACAGGGTCAAAGGTCATTTAGTTACACAGAACTGATGCTGCTTATGACTTTATTGTCTTAACATCTTTATCTTATTCTCATAATAACATGACTAATCTTATAATTTCATTACTTTACAACTACGTTATTCCGATTTTACGATATGAATTTATTCCCACATGGCTCCTGTATTATAGCAGCAGCTCAGTTCCACTGGCTCTTTGCTAAATGCTGCTGGCTAGTCTGGAGGACCTGAGTAGGGGAGGAGCTCCACCTTGAAGGCGGGGCTATGTCCACCGAGGACATAGCCCCGCCTTCAACTGAATGGTTGCCATGGAAATTAAAGATTTCTCAAACATGAAAGAATCTAAAGTTAAACTCCAGGTTTGTCTCTGATGAGGGAAAAACGTTTTAACACGATGTGAACAATATGTTGTAGTTCTGTTATTTGCCCCCAATGTGTCTCAGTGCTGCCCTCTATAGGTTGAACTGGCATTGACAGCAGGTAAAATATTATTTATCTATTTCTGTGCTGATTCTTTTCTTTGACTTTTAAAACTCTCTGGGCCTTTGGGAGGAAGCAGGAAGTAACTTCAGACCTGCAGCTTCTCCTCCCTCTGCTCAGACTGGGTGGTGGTGTTGGAGTCGCGCTCCTCGTCGCTGTCGATCAGCATCACGCCGCGGTCCAGCCTGTCGCGCGTGGCGCCCGTCTCCATGATGGCGTAGCGGCCGGCCGCCTCCTCCCGCAGGACGCCCTGCTGCTGCCACAGCGCCACCTTTCTGTGCAGCAGCTCCTTGGGCGCGCCCAGCTTCACGCTCAGTTCCTCCAGGGTCCACGAGCCTGCCAGGTTAAAGGTCAGGCAGGAGGAAGACGAGGAGGAAAAGGAGACACAAAGGAATCACCTGATCGGTTTGGATCAGCACCAGAATTTAAAATGCAGAAAAAAAACAACTTTCCTTTTCACAACTAGCAAACATATTCACACCTCTTCCATATCTGATCATGTTTAAGGCTGCAACTAACCAAAGTGATGCATAAAATCTGAAAAGTGTGGCCTGCACCTATATTCAGCCCCCCTTAGAACTACAATCCACTGAAACATCACATGTTCTCCATCCAATCTGAGCTGCCATCAGTTTTCATGGCCTATCACAGATTATCTGCTGTAGGCCTAAACTTTGACTAGGCCTTTGCAACACATGAATCTTCTTTGATCTAATCCATCTGATGGAAAATGAACCTGAAACTTTCACTTCATGAAAGCCAAACCTGCGTCTAAACCCAGAGCTCGTACTTTTCTCCTGGAAGTGCAGGATGATGGCGGCATGGATCGGCGACACGGTGAGGTTGGTGAGGGTCCGGTCCTCTAGCTCCAGGTCCAGAGTGACGGAGCCCATGTGAGGCTTCCAGCTCAGCGTCCGCATGGCCTGGAACAACCACAGCGTCAGGAAGCTAACAGTCAGGAAGCTAACAGTCAGGAAGCTAACCGCAGGAAGCTAACTGTCAGGAAGCTAACCGCAGGAAGCTAACCGCAGGAAGCTAACCGTCAGGAAGCTAACAGTAACCGCAGGAAGCTAACCGCAGGAAGCTAACCGTCAGGAAGCTAACTGTCAGGAAGCTAACCACAGGAAGCTAACTGTCAGGAAGCTAACAGTCAGGAAGCTAACTGCAGGAAGCTAACCGTCAGGAAGCTAACCGCAGGAAGCTAACTGTCAGGAAGCTAACCGCAGGAAGCTAACTGTCAGGAAGCTAACTGTCAGGAAGCTAACCGCAGGAAGCTAACTGTCAGGAAGCTAACTGTCAGGTCAAACCACCGGACGTTTCACCTTGAGCTTCTCGTAGCGCCGTGTGTACGCCTCCATGGCGTGGCACACGGTGGCCGGCAGCTCCAGCTTCTCCTCCTTCAGCGTGGGCCAGAACTCCGACGACAGGACGATGGCGGACAGCGCGAGCGGCGGCTGCTCTTCCTCGCTCAGCTTTGACTCTTCCTCGCGGATGTGGCTGTTGATCCTGCGAGAGTCGGCCATGTCCTGCACAGCGACAGACACATTAAACCACGGCGAGGCGTTCAGGGAGCGTCGGTGACTAATCGAGGGGCTGACCTTCAGCATGACCTCGCAGTAGTGCATGTGGGACTCTCCGAAGCGCAGCTTCAGCAGCTCCACGTTACGAATCTCCCTGAAGAGGAACGACAGATCAAAGGTCAGAGAGGAAACGCAGCCCTGGACCAAGCACCAAATTTTACTGTCAGAACCATTCAGCACCGAAATCCAGGCTGTTTCCCATTAGCTGCCATTTTTAAAATGGCTGCCATTTTGAAGCCTTTGAAACCTGCTATTGTCTGAAAATGTTTCCAATTTTCATGACTTGGATGAACTTTATGTATAATTTTTCACCTCGGTCATCATAGTTAACTTTATGGAGCAACATCAGAAACTTTTTTCTGTCGACTGGAAGGAGGCGGAGATGTCGTCGTCTCAATGGTTAGCGATAGCTTCTGCTAATTTTCTGTGTTTAGCTTCTTAGCGTTAGCATCCAATTACTTTTAATGTGTTCAGCAGCGAAGCGTTAATTTCATCTAATTTTTAAACTGCCTAGCATTTTATTGGAAAATGTTTATCAATAGTTTCCACTATTTTTGTGTTTAACAGTTTAGTGTTGTATTTTGTGGTTGATGTTAATTTTTTTCCTCCAAAATGCCAAACCCCTGGCAGCATCTGTGCCAGGTTTGTTCTTGTTAAAATCTGCTGCCCTGTCGGTTCTGTTTGGGTTCTGCCGGGCCCACCTGGCCGTGTTGTAGTTGAGCTGGTGCAGCAGTCGGTCGGCCAGGACGGTTCTGTACTCATCGATGAAGATTTCCTTGCTGCCGTAGATGCTGACCAGCAGGCTGATGATGTCGGACGAGCGCCGCTTGGAGCCCAGTTTATCTGAGAAACGAGGAAGCAGAACTCAGTGAAACCCGGCCCGTTCCTGCCGTTGGCAGCGATGCGTTGCAGTACTGGAGGCCGGGTTTTGATGGTCTCGTCTCGGACTCGACCGCATTTGGTCTCGGTCTTGACTCGGTCTCAGTTAGGTGGTCTTGACTACAACGGTGGCGTTCACTGACCGGGAACGGCGTCGGTGGGATCCGGAGCCCAGTCCTCGGGGTCGTTGCCCTCGTCGTCGCTGTCCTGCATCTCCAGGGTCACGGGGTCACCTCTGGAGAGCTCGGAGGCCAGGTCGGAGCAGGCCTCGGCGTCGCCCGTCAACCCGGCGACGATCTGCCGCACCGTGTCCTCCCGAGTTCTGGAGCAAGAAAAAAAATATTTCTGCTGAGGACTGATGTCAATATGACCAGCATCAAGACAAACTTGAGAAAAATGACTAGTGAAAATCAAAACAATTTTAAATGTCCAAGAAATAAACACTCCTAACAGAAAGACAGAAAAATCCCATTTAAAAAATAAATCTCTGAATAAATTTTTTCAAATGTGCAAAATTACTTTTAAAAAGTCTTCCTGTTAAAAAGTGAAATCCAATGTTTTTATAAAGAATATTTAAAAAAATGTAAATATTCCTAGATAAAAGAGAAAAATCTTGTTTTCTCTGAGGATCAGAGCTGGATTTATTCTGTGTTCCAGTTGCACTTGAAGCTGGAAAATAAACTGGAATTCCCCCCGAAGAGGGATTTCCCACTGGGAAACTGGGAGTGACCAACTGCTCCAGCTATGACTTTAAAGAGGTTTCAATATGGCCGCTCCTCGCATCAACAGCAGTTAGACGTGGTGGAAACATTTATTTTATGACACTGATCAATCAGTGGCGCCTGCAGCTTGAAGCTGCAGGAAAGATTTCATTTCATTAAAAATGTTTGTAAAAACTGCTGTAAACATTGTTTATGTTCAAATTCTGATTCCTTAACCAGAACGCTCATTTTCCCGCTGATCCGAGTCGTCTGACCCGGATCGGCCGCCGGACTCACCGCAGGTACTTCCGGATCGGCTGGCACGCCACCTGCAGGATCACCATGGACGGGTCCAGTTCCCGCAGAGCTTTGATGGCCGAGATGTAAACGGTGAGGATGTCGGACGTGTGAACGCCTGCAGGAGGAACAGGCGTTGTCATGGGAACCGGCGCTGCAGGTTTTATGAAGCCAATTACTGAGGTGAAACATCCTGCAGGTGAACTCTGACCTGGGTGCAGCAGACGGCTCTCGAAGGCCGATTTGAGCGAAGTGAGGAGCTGCTGACGTTGGTTGGTTCGCTCCAGACAAAACTTCAGATCCTCAATGGCAGGTTTGGATTCTGGGAAATCTGGGAACAAAATGAAAAACAAAAACTACTTTTCTGCCATTTTCTCTCCTGATGGTCCAGTAGAATCAGTTCAATTAGTGACCCAAACTCCACCATCTGCTCCACCTTCAGCTGCTGTGGTTCTGACCCAAACCAACATGTTCCCCTCCTGGCCTGTGGGGGCGCTGCACCAACAACCACTGAAGGAACAGACACAAAAACCTCTGAAGACGCTGAGAGCAACTTCCTGTTTCACCAGATGGAAACAAGATGGAGGCATCAGATTTTAGTGCTGGAGGATTTCTCTTTAAGCTAAAGACCAGGAGCCATTTCTGCTGCTAGCGCTAGGCTAGCATGTTAGCTTTGTGTCTTTGTACCCAGAATGCACTGCGCTGTAGTCCACTCCCTGCTTCTAACATAGTCTCTGGTGCGCTTGGTGTTCACATATGCATTCAAACTGAACCAGAGTTCACTTCAACTGAACCCAGACCGAGGTCAGAGGTCGAATACCATTCAACCGGAACTGGACCTTCTAGACTAACGGACTGGAGTTTTATTAAAGCGGGCTGAACGTGGCCTGAAGGATTCATCCAGACTGATGAACATGAAGTCGCTTCCTTCTCACCTCTGATGATGCTGAACAGTTCCTCGATCCTCATGTTGACGTAGATCCTGCAGAAGAACTGGTGCATGTGGCACCGCCACTGCTTCAGAACCGGGCTGCCGCAGGCACCGGGAGTACTGGGAACGGTGGGCTCCATGGGGACCGCGGCGGCTCCGCCCTCCTCAGTGGCGAACACCTTCCCCAGCCAACCCAGAACCAGCTCCAACCACTGAACCACCAGAGACACAAACCGGCTTTTAACACATAAACATCTATGTAACCTTTCAAATGAAGTAATCATCTTTATTAATGCAAAAATATAACAACGATGTGAACAGTGACGTAGAAATTATGTTCAGATTAGCAAAGTTTTGTTTTGCTGTCATGCATTCGCTGCATTTCCATTTACTACACAATAATGAACTTTGAATTTACGAAAAGAAATTTCTTTAAAACAAACTCACCAATTTCTCTAAAATGTTTTTGCTGATTTTTCTATTCACTTCAATTTTATAAAGTGAATAGATTCACTTCATAAAATTATAATGGAAACGTCTCCTCTGATTGGCTGGTAGGTGAGCGCTAGCGCCACCATGGCTGAATTATGAATGTGTCTCATTTAACTGCTTAAATCTGTTGATTTTAATGTCTTTTCATGTCAACAAGGTTTTTCACATGTGATTTTAAATTAATTTCTTATTTAATGGAAACACCACATATGTGAACTTTTGTTTTCTCAAAATTAGCAGAAAATTTAAACACAGCTGCCTTTAAACGCAACACTCATGTTGCATTTAAAGGCGGCTCAGAGAAACCCATTCTGACATGCTAACCCGGGTCAAACGGCTGAAATCAGAGCGGCGTTAGCGGCCATTTTGTGAAGGGAGCGCCTGACCTCCTGGAAGTCCAGCAGGAAGGAGCGCTCGTACTCGCCGCGGCAGTGCTGCTCCATGCGCTGCTCGATGAGGCGGTGCAGGATGGCGGTGACGGCCTCGGCGCTGACCCACTCCAGCAGCTGCAGCCTGGACCTGCAGCCACACAGAACCGCCGCGTCACACACCCGCCGCCGCCCACAACCCTTGCCCAGAATCCCCGGCGGCGGCTCACAGGACGAGGCTGAGCCGCTGCAGCCGCTGCAGGGCCTCCGGGCACCAGCAGCGCGGCGCCGGGGCCCCGCAGCCCGGACACGCCCCCCCGTCGGGGCACTCGAGGGCCTCGGCGCCGTCCTCTCCGCCCTCCCGGCTCATGTAGACAGAGAAGGTCCGGCTGTAGAACTCCAGCACCCGCTGCTGCAGGACGGCGGGCGGCGAGAAGAGCAGCAGGGCCCGGATGGTGGTGAAGGCCCGGTCCTGGAGGGCCCCGGGGCCCGGCCCCGACAGGCCGCAGCGGCCCTCCGCCTGCCACGCCCCCAGCTGCTCCAACCCACCTGAACGAGACCACAGGCCACGTTTAGAGCCGCAGAATCAGGGCTGAAACGATTAATCAATTCATCACAATTAAACTAATTTAGTAATCAATTAGCTGGAGAAAACAGATTCAAAGAAACACAATGTCCTGGAAGAACAAACAGTCAGTCCAGCAATTAAACCAAAACTGAATAAATCAGTAAAATTTACGTAAAATTAATTTTGCACTTTATTAAATTAAAAGAAAGGTTTCAGTTTTCTAATTATTTTAGGCTTGACTGAACAATTTAATCAGGACTTGGATCACTTCCTTTGGAAACACTCACTATATTTAGCCACGTTTAATACAAAATAAAAGCGGATTTTGGTGCAGGAACGTCGGCGATTCAGTAAAAGTTTGTTTAAATGTTCTACTTAATAACAGATTGTTTGTAAAAAGATAAATTGGAAGAGAAAAAGTTGTGACAGTTTTTCCCTGATTAAAAACATGAAGGATAATAAACAAAATAAGCTGCAGTTTGGGGAATTTTTTTTTTTTTAAATCAGTCTGTGGACCACATGCGGCCCCTGAACCACAGTTTGGTCACCGCTGGCTTACAGCAGCCAATAGGCTTCCAGATCCAGGAGGTTTGTGTTGCTCTACTAACTCAGGAACGGTTCCAGCCGGTCCAGCAACGTCTGGAAAGCGGAGAGAAGAACTCCGGCCCGGTCCCGTTCCTCCAGCTGGTCCTGCGGCTGCTCCAGTCCGGACCAGAACTCCGGAACCACAGAGGATGACAGGCGCACCTGCAGAGACTCCAGCAGCCAGACGCCCAGCAGCCGACCCAAACCATGAGAGCAGAGCAGCGCCAGGTTCAGATGGTCCTGCTCTGACAGAGAGCCGCCTGGAGAAACCTACAGAGACAAAACTCCGTCAGAACCCGTCGGATCGGTTCCCCCTCCTAATTATTTCAAACACCCAATTTCTCAGCGAACAGAATTTCATCCACCAGTTTCTGCTCTTTCTATGTGTTCACATCAACAAACATTGAGAATATTTCCTAAACTCTCAGGCTGCATGTGTATCCAGTGCTTGTGTGTTTTTTCAACCACACTTTTTCCTTCTGCTGAACTTTCCATTAACATACTGGAATGCAACACAGCCGACTTATTTAGCAATGAATGACCTTTTGTTTCTTATCCTACTTGAGGATATCAGATTCTGAACGTTTCCCGTTTTGAACTGGAATAAAATTATTTTCTTGTATTTGGAGCTTCTAACTGGTGCTGACTGGGACTGGAGCAGCTGGCCAGTGTCTCCAGAATGACATCAGATTCTGCTGTCTCCTCTCCACTCTCTTTCTTTCTCCCTCTTCTCCAGCCTGGGATGATTTCTGTTAAATAAGTCTAATTTTAAGTTATCCCATGCGTTGCTTCATTTTAATTTGTTATGGTTCCAGAGCCAGACCACAACACATTACTTTGAAATGATCTGTAATCAGCCCATAAAATATGTAAACAAACATAAACAAACTACCAAATATGAGCCGAATTCGGCCGAACACTTTATTGGACCAGATAAACAATGAGCTCCGTGACTAGCTGTTAATAACCTTGCGCTGGAGGGGGAAGTGTTAAATAATCAGATATTTGAATAGAGTTCTGAAAAGGCTGTTCGATCTCTGTTTATCTGGACCAAACCGGGGTTCGGTTCCACTCACCAAAGCTGCTGTGACCGATTCCCAGGCTTTGGCGACCCCCTGATCTGATCCGGGCGCGGACGGTTTCCCAGAGTTTAAATCCACAACCATTTCCTCCATTTTCTGACTTCTTCTCCACCAAAACCCCGAACCAACTGGCGTTAGCTTAACATTTTAGCTTCGGCTCGGAGTCTGACTGAACAACAGCGCAGGTAGAAACACGCGTCTCTTTCAGCTGAGTTTAAATAAAGGTTTTTAATAATAATCTCTAGTAACTGTCAAAAGTTCTGTAATTAAGTTATTAGGAAGCTAAACAACTCCTTAATTCACATGGCGGGTTTGCAGACTCTATTTCTTCTTCTAATGATTCCCACACGGACCCTCTGAGTGCTGCCCCCTACTGGAAAGATAAAAGACTTTTACTTTTAAATAAAATACAATATTTCAATGAATCAAAGTGAAAAAGAAATTATTGCAGGTCTGACAAAGGTTTCTAAAATACACCTTAGAATATATTTAAAATTTTGTTTTTACTTTTCACGTCACATCTTCTTACACCTTTGTCCCTAGTGGGTCAGGACGGGTGTGGTGCCTCTCTGACACCAGGCACACACATCCATACCTAAGGAGAATTTAGAAGGACCAATTAACCTGACAGTCATGTTTTTGGACTATGGGAGGAAGCCGGAGTATTCAGAGAGAAGCCACACATCTACAGGGAGAACATGCAAACTCCATGCAGAAAGAATCAAATCAAATCCAGAACCTTCTTGCTGCAAGGCAACAGAGCCACCAGCTGCACACTGTGCAGCCCGTTCAAGTCACATATCTTAACATTTTCATGCTACTAAATCAGTAATTCACACAAATCATAGAAAACAAATTTTGCTCCTTTAATTGTGAAAAATGTGATTAAATTTGCTTATCTGTGTTTTATGTCTGATTTGCATTACTTGCTAAATTTTACCGCAGAATTGGACGTAAAAAAACCATCACCCTAATCTTTAACTCCAACCTCAGCTTCCAATCAGGACTGGTTGAAAATGTATTTTGAATCTAAATCCAACAGTGTGAATAATTTTGGACTTAAGTTATTACATTACATATGTACACTTATTTAGAGAACTTTGTCATCTAATGCAAAGGCAAGACAATGAAATTCTGTTGGCGGCAACATTTAGCAGTACAAAATTGCTCAAAGTATAAAGAAAATACAGTTAAATAAGTAAATAAATACATTTATGTTTAAAAGTTAATGTTGAACTTATGGTTTTAAATCTAATTTATATGGTTTTATTTTGTTTATTTGATGTCCATGTATTCAAATAAAGATTCTGTACTCACAAAGTGACATTTTGCACCCGGCAACATTTAAGTTTTTACCAGATTAAGTGGAACAATGTTGAAAACTGGTCTGCACTGCCCTCTTCAGGATGACTGGAGAACTACCCCAAAGATTCATTTCAACATGAAAAAAGTTTAAAACCAAACAAAAAGATTTTAAGGACTTTAAATTAATTTATTAAAAAAAAAAAAGCATTTCTCCATTGAAGCAGAACAAACATCAATTTCTTGTCTTACTATTGTTTGGAACGTGTACAATCAGAAACAGACTCGCCAGGTCGCCTGAACAGAGCAAAAATACGTAATTAGCAAATGAATGTGAGGGATGAGGGGGGTCTGCCAACACCACAACATCAACACGGCCTGGAGGGACCATGAGGGGGGGTTGTGACGGAAACAGAAGAAGAAGAAGAGGAGGAGGAGCAGGAAGAGAAATAAAAACATTTAAATCAAGTGCAGTTCTGGCCTCTCTGACTTCTCTGTCGTCGGGTTCATGCAGGGTCGGCGCCCGGAGCTGCACACGCAGATCCGCGCAGGCCGAGCAACGAAGCCGGATCGTAAGCAACAGGTAGGGGAGGGATTACCAAAAACTGTTACAGCGTTTTCACCAAACAGAAAAAAGTCACGTAAAAAGTCCTCTAACTTAGTTTCTGAAATGTCTCCACTTCCTTTAGTTTATTACGTCTCTAGTTAAGTGTAAATACATTAAAAAACTGCTATGCTCCACATGTTGAACCACAGAATACTGAATTTCTACGTACAGCTGCGATTAACAGGGTCAGTAATGAGCGGCTAGCTGCCAGGAATGAAAGATTGGCTCCAAGTTGATCCCTTTATGACTTTGTCTGGATTCGGACGATAAAAACGGAGAAACGAGCCGCCTGGTTGGTCACGTCGGGGTGGGGGGGATGCTGGCTGCCGGAGGCTCCGATCTGCTCTGAGGTAGATGCGACAGAAAGGCGGCGTCCAGCCTGAGCCGGAGGTCAAAGGTCGGCTCGTTGTTGCTAAGGCTTCGGTCACGGCTCACACGGAAACCTTTGAGTTTCTTTGTTCCAGTTTTTAAAGCGGCGGCGGGCGTGGTTCTCCGTTTGGCACCTCGGTCGTCAGCGGCGGGAGGAGAAACGAAACAAACGACGGGCGAGAGAGAGAGACGGCGGGCGGGGCGGGCGAGGCGTCCAGACGGCTAGTTTGGTTGCTCTCCGGCTGCTGGCGAGTCCGTCTCCATGGCGACGGCGGGCGTTTCCTCCTCGGGTTTTCCTCGTTTGGCGTCCGGCTGCTCCCCCGCCAGCCGGTCTCCGTTCTGCCGCTTGGTGGGGAGCGAGGCGGAGGCGGAGGCGTGAGTGGCCAGCAGGTGGAGGGAGCTGGCGGCGGCCGGGGCTGCAGAGGACAGCAGAGTTAGCTAGCGGCTAGCAGCTAGCGGCTAATAGCTAGCGCCTACCTGGCGTCTCACCTGAGCTGGAGGGCGCCTGCAGGGCGGTGGTCAGGCCGTGGGTGCCGTTCTGGGTGATGGCCTTGATGGGCAGCTGGTGCTGACCCACCGGTACCTGCTGCACGATGGTGACCGTCTGCAGCGGCGCCGCCGACTGGGAGCTCTGGATGATGCGACTGGAGGTGCCCAAAGAACCGATGCTGGGAACCGCCTCCACTTTCACTGGACGGAGACGAAGCAGATATCATCTATCAATCACCAATCAATCAGCCTGAGGCAATAATCAATTAGTCACATGGTAAGTTAAAATGAGCTTCATCCATTCTGATGATTCATGTATTTAGAAGTGTAAGATGTTTTAACGTGGTCTCCAATTGACAATATTATAATTTATCGCAATCAAAAACTTGTTACCATGACAACAGGCCTAAATAAACCCTGTTTAAACCCTGGAAGAATTCAGCCAATCAGAAACGTTTCCCTGCTAACCATCAATAAGCTCCGCCCCCCCAAAAGGACCAAAGCTCCTTCCTGAAAGGTTCTCCTCCTGCCTCACCTTTGACCTCCGTGTGCTCCCCGTTCTCCTGCGGTTCGCTCTTGATGATGGCGGCCGGCTGGGCGATGACGGTGGAGCCGGCCGGGATCTGCTGCAGGACGTGGACGGTCTGGACGGCGGGCTGGGAGCTGCTGGTGCTCACTGGGGACGCCATGGTGTAAGTCACTGGCTTGATGGTCTGAGGTAACTGGCGCTGGACCGCGATGAGGACCGGCTGGCTGCTGACGGGGGAGCCTGGACCAGAGGGGGGACAGGTTAGCAACAGAGCTGCAGTCCAGAAGGGAAGAAGAAGAAGAATGATGGCACCTGGTGTGTTTTGTGCAAAGCGTGCTTCCTGGATGACCGCCAGTTTGGGCTGGACTGCGGCGGCGGGGACCGGGGGGGGAGCGGAGGGCGTGTCCGGCTCCAGCGGTACCGGGGAGCCCTCCCGGGACAGGCTGTCCGGGGTCTGCACCCCGCTGGAGTTAACGGAGAGCACCCCGGAGTGATTGGGGGACGCTGGAGCGCTCCTGCAGGTCAGCAGAGAAATTAACACAATATTCAGTTTTGTCCTCATGTTTGGTTGGAACTGGAATAAAATAAAAATGAGACATAAACACAAAAGTTAAACGTTCCCTGAGAAGAGAGGAAAGAAAATATCATGCCACAATGCGATAGTCTCCCCCTGCTGGTCAGTAGCCAGGCTGCAGCTGATTAAAGGCCTGAGATGAAACATTTATTTGTTGCTTCTATTTAACTGAAATGAGATATTTGTTTAAAAGTATTTAAGGATTTAATCACTAAAACACATCAGAGCTGAACTGGAGGTTCAATATGCAGGTTTTTCATTTTAATAGGAATTAAATGGATTGTTTACTTAAATGTTATTTTTATGTATGAGTAAAACAAGATTAAGTAGTTTGTGCAGAACTCGATGTTTTAATCCATTGCTAGTAATTGTTAGCTCCAGTTTAATGTTTTAGTTTCTAAATGCTTCATTTTGACCCAGAAGTTTCAATCTGATCTGAGCAGCTTCATGTTTCCTTTATCTCCTCTCGGTCTGATGGAAACTGCTGCAGGACGACTTGTCACCATTATTCATAACCCAGATGTTGCCTCCCACCTGAGCCGTTGATCTTTGCAGCTCCTCCAGAGCCGCCAGGTCTGCAGGCCGATGCATATTTAGTAAACCGGTAACTTTTGAAGTTACTATACTTCTATTTGAACCAGTTTGAGTTGCTCTGATCCAGAAAAACAAGCTCAGGTTCGTGTGCGGTTCGTGTGCGGTGCCGCGGTGCGAGTCGGGGCCGACCTGGAGGAGAGGGGTCCATGTGGCGTCCGGAAGCAGGGGACGCCGCGGGGCCGTCGTTTCCTGAAGGCCTGCTCGATAAGCTTGGCCTCCGACGACGGGTCTATCCTCCAGAACGAACCTTTGCCCGGCTCTTCCTGCGACCGCGCCACTTTGATGAAGTATCGGTTCAGCGACAGGTTGTGACGGATCGAGTTCTGCAGCGAGACAAGCAGTGAAGGAGGAGGAGGAGGAAGAGGAGGAGGAGGAGGAGGAGCTGCGGTGTGGGACTCACCTGCCAGCCCTTGTCGGCGGTCCTGTAGTACGGATAGTTCTTGGTGATGTGATTGTAGATTCCGTTTAGTGTGAGCTGCTTGTCCTGCGCCAGCGTTATGGCCTGAACGATCAGCTGTGCATAGGAATACGGCGGCTTGGAGTCGTCCTGCAACGAGCAGCACAGGAAACGGCGCATTTACTGCAACCTCAGCTGAGCGAATGTTTCACACAAATAAGTTTGATTAAAAACAACAAAAACTGGCAGTAAAATACCAAAGATGGTACAAATAAAAACTCTGATTCTTTTGTCTAGTTTTCACTTCTGAACAAATTTATCTGAGGATAAGAACAGGATATGTTTGCTATTTGTATCCAGTAAATTATAAAAAGCTGATCTGGGTTCAGCAAAGTCGGCTGTTCAGTAAAAATCTTGTGGTTATAAAACATCTAATGCTTTGTGTTATAATGAACATTTTCCACCATAAGGAAATAATGTCTGTGATAAACTTTCTATCACTCCTGGATTGCAGTCGGGGACCGCACAAAATCAGTCCCCGGGCCAGAAGTGGCCCACGGGCCGCACTTTGGCCCCCCGGTATGAAATGCTTCCAGTGTGATTAGTAATTTCAGGACCCTGCTGACCTTGGGGCTGTCGCCTCCGGAGGCCTCTTTGTCGTTCTCGGGCTGCGAGTTGTCGTTGATGAGCTGCAGCTCCACGGAGCTGACCATGCGGCCCCCCATCCTGTAGCCCGAGGAGCCGGCCCCCCGGGGGCTGGAGGGGCAGGAGTTAGCAGCGCTGCAGGGGCAAAAGCACAAACACCACGAGTTTCATGCTGTCCAACCGTAAATAACTGCAAATAACTAATTAACTGTAAAAGAAGGAAACACCGAGTTCCTGTTCTGAGCTGCTTTTGAATCATCACGAATGAAACGTCGACCAACATATTTGACATGTATTGATATTGTATTGATGATATTGATGATGTCACTCATCAGAATGTTTTTGGTTTCCAAACTTTTGGTGTTTCTTATTGCTTTTTATTTTTGTGTTTCATGATGTTAAGCACTTTGAAACGCCTTGCTGCTGAAATGTTTCACACAAATAAACATGACTGATTCATAAACTTGTTTTCATGTCTAAAATTGTTTTAAGTTTTTTTAATACCAATATTCTTTATCCAGTTAGAAATTGTCATATTTGACTCAAATTTCAGGGTATTTCTTTGAAAATAATTGAAGCACATTTTACAAAAAATAAAAAATAAAAAATAGTGTTTTTGGCACTACCAGAGCTCCGTACAGTGTCTTTTTGATGCACCCATGGATACTGAAAATCTGCCCTGGTTCAGGAGGAGCAGCGTTTTAACAACCTGCTAGTTTTCTCCGACCTTTAACCTTTAACGGATCTTTTTGCGGGTGAATCTTTGCGGGTTCGGGTACCTGATGGTGCCGGTGGGCGACGGCAGCGGGCTCATCAGGTGAGCGATGTTGTCTGGAATGTTAATGGTAAGTGGGGAGATCTGAGGCTGGACTGGTTTCACTGGGGACTCTGGCGCCTCTCGCTTGGCCTTCTTCCCGCTGGACAGGGCCGTGAAGTTGATCTTAATGTTGGTGCTGGGAAACCTGAACGTGCACCTGCAGAAAAATCAGAAAACGACGCAGAAAACAGAAAGTCAACCTGAAGGCGCCTCATCGACACATCAGTGGAGGAAAAGAAAAAGGACTGTAAAGTGTTTTAAATGGCTGACTAACTACAAATAAAACAAAAAAACTGGATTCAGTTTGAGAATTTAAAGAAAATGTCACCTCTATCCAGCAGGGAGCAAAAGGATCCTGATCAAAAATACATATTTTTAAATACATCAAAACTTTTTCACAATTTTTCTCAGAATTTTAACTTATGCTTTTGCAAAAGAAGAATCTTCTGAATAAACGAAAAAACATGTAGGATCTGTTGCCATGTAGTATTGACGCAGCAGCAATAAATAAATACATAAAAATTCAGCTGCCGCCTTCCTCCCTTTGCTCTTTTGCTGCCCTGGGTAACTGCCCATGTTGCCACTAATAAAACTATTACAGTTGCAAACCATCTAATTTACTCATAGCTCATATTGTAGGACACTTTTTCCTTCCCAAATGCAGAATATCCATTATTCAACATGTAAGAAATGAGATATTTAAACGACTAAAATCTCCTTATGAAAAAACGGATTTTTCATAAACATAACTGGACATGACAGGTAAAAAGAATCTGATTGGTTGTTTTCCAAGTAAAAGCTTCAAAACGGATTCAGGACTCTAATAAAACCTGAGAGACGAGGACGACCTGCAGGTGGCGCTCTGGAGCATTTGGGAATAAACTGCTGGGCGACTTGGAGTCAGCCAAGGAACAAAACCTCAGCTGGAGGGGCCAGGAACCAACTTTCAGTTTCCTGCACCAGGTTCTCACAGAGCTAGCATTAGCATTAGCTAGCGTTAGCATTAGCTACCTTCGTCTGAACTGGCTGTGCTGCGTCTCACAGGAGCCTGAAGCACCTGAGGAGGTAAAAATAACATCAGGTTCATCCAGAGGCTGTCAGGCTGCGTGAATCTAAATATACATCAATAACCTGACAGCTTCTTCATGTCACCAGAGTTTATAAAACACTGAAAAAACTCAGCTTCACACAGCGGCACAACATGGAAGGAGAACCAGAACCGCATCAACGTTTAAACTTAAAACTGTTTTAAAGTCGACGCCTCAGGCTGTGGTGGTGAATTTTATATTTATTTGACCATTTTTAGAGTTTCTGATGCAAAAACAGGTCAAACTGTTCAGTTTGTCTCTTTAAATGCAACAATAAATCCGTCTGGTGACAATTTATTACATCGGAAATCATATTTTCAACTAACGACTATTTTAGTAATTAATTAATTGGATAAAAAAACTGACATGCTGCAGATTTTTAATTTAATCATTTAAGTTTAATAAAAGATGCAAATAAGCAAAAATTTGCATGTTTTTTTGAATAAGAAAAAAACATTTCTTACCCTAAACTGCAATAAATCATTATTTTAATAAATGCCTGTTGCTTCTGCAGCTAAATAAAAACCATCCACTGATCTGTTAATTAATTTAATAATTGGACAGCAACAAGTTCTTAACATGAGATTTTTGTTACAGAATTTGAACCAGGTGAAGGCAAAACTTATTTAAACATATTTACAGAAAACTAGAACCTTTTATAAATATTAATGAATTATTTAGTTAAGCTCCTGTATCTTGCTGAGAAGTTATTTGTGAGTTAGTTTTCTCTTATTTCAGATATTTTCTCTGGAAACTGGAGCAAAACCAAGACAAGAAAGCTGCTTATTGTAATAAAACAGAAGTTTTAATGCTTTAAAAGTTGTGGATCAGAATCAGAGCAAAGTTCAGGGTGTGATTGAACCCCCACCCTCTGCCTCACAGATCCTCTTTATTACCCCCATTTCTCTCCCACAACAACAATGAGCCACAAACTGAAAAAAGGAGAAAGAAAACACAGTTGCTACGCTGCTAAGCCGCGAGGACGGCAACAAACAAAGCTTGTTCAACTGAAAGCTTTCCCTTCAATTTCACCCCCACCCGGCGCCCAGCAGAATGTAAACAAAGAGGACAGGAGGGAGGAAGAGCCGCGGCTCGGGGTGCGAGGCAGCGGGGAGCGGGAAGGGCCGTTCCTCCCTGCGGATCCACTGACATCACCGCAGAGGAATCCCAGCAATACGAGCGGCCGCGGCTCCCTCACGCCGCCAATCTGCTTCCTCAACACAAACCACTCACAGCTCCGCAGTCAGAGATAAACTCCTCCACAAGTCACTTATTCTACCTCCAACTCAAGGACCTGTGTGTGTGTATGTGTGTGTGTCAGAAGAACAGAAAACTGTAAACGCCTTCAAAGTTTCAGGAAAACATTCACCCAGGACGGAAACTGCATCAAGTCAAAACAAGTCGCTGTTTTCTCAGCGCAAGAAAACGGATTCATGTTGGGAGATTGTGCAACGAGAGAGCGGTGTGCAAAGTCTGAGCAGCGCTGGCAGGAGCTGCGAGGTTGTTTACACTGCAGGCGCTGCTGTGAAAAACCTCAACCAGATTCCAACAAATCTGTCTCAACAAAATGTAAACAACGTCGGCGGCGTGACGGACGCTGCAAACGCTGAAAATACTCAGATGGACAAATAAAAACCAAAACAAAGCGACATGCTGGGCTGAGGTGAAGCTACTGCTAACAGAAAGAGACATAAAAACACCATCAAACTTCACATTTATTAAAAAAGACTTTAAGTTTCCCTTATTCTAAAGGGAAACTGCTGCAACTCATAGCCTTAAAGCATCTTCAGAGAGAAGGACCTCAGGTAGCAGTCAGTGTCGCAAAGAACCGGAAGAGGCCTCTGACTGAAGACTGCTGCCGAGTGACATGCTAACAGCTCCATATGAAAGCAGCAGAGACGATATTCCACAGAAACACCCAGGATGTTAGCTAGCGCTGCTAATCCACCTCCTTTGCTTTTGCCGCTAATCTTTAAACCCCCGACTGGGAATATGGTACCAATAAGAGCAAAAACACCTCAAAAATCACAGAGAGGAATGAAAAAATTATTATGAACAAAAATCTAAAAAATAATAAAAAAGTCAGAGCGACTCCAACATGTTGCTGCCACGACTGCAATGCTAAAAACAACTTAAAAATGTTTTATTTCATTCAATTTGTCATGTTAGCTAAATTAAAATGGTTGTTAATATTTTCAGGCCTTAATGTGAAATGTTTTTCACATATTATATCACATGCATGTTGTTACATTTCCTTTCATGTCTTTAGTTTACTTAGATTTTTAATCTGGATTCACAACAATTTCCATCCTTCAATATTCCAGATTTTTCCATTTTTAATCATTTGGGATAAATGGATAGAGTTCCCACGAGAGAAAGAGAATGTGTGTGTGTGTGTGTGTAGGTGATTAAATAAAATAACAGCTGAAAAAGCAACCCATACTTTAGGGATAATGTGACTGTTTTATGTTAGTCATAAAACAAATAAATAGTTTGTGTTTTGTTTGGATTAAAAACCAAAAGTAAAAGGAAAACCATGAAATGATGCAACTGTCTATAACTGTGATTTTTTAAAGATATATATATATATCTATATATATTTTACATCTTCTTCTACTGGCAGGAATGAGTTCAGCAGCAAGTCAGAAAATAAACTAACTGAATCACCTGGCGGACATTTTGTTCCCGATCTGAGAACTTATGATCTTTAGTTTTTATTCTAAAAAAATGTTGTTTTATGACACCAATAATGCTGCACGCTGCATCGCGAATATATATTGCAATTTTCATACTGCAGGGGAAGTTTTAGTGCAATAACTGCAGGCTAACGTAACACAAGTTTTACAAACTTGCATTTTGATGCTAATGTAATAATTAGCCAGTTAGCCTTTGGTCTCACAGCAGTTTCTCACACTGAACATTAACAACATAAATCAAAATACTCATGAGAAAATGAGCACAAATCACAATTTATAACTTAAAAATGTACAAACATTATCGGCATCGTCTTTTCTAACATATGATAAATAACGTCTACCACCAGGTGGCAGCGCTGACTTATTCTGCTTTAATCAGGTACATTGCAGAAGAAGCCACTGGCTCTAATGAAGCTTGGAACTATAACTATGGAAAATGGTTTGATATAAAATCTGCACAAAATTAAAAAGAGCTTATTAACATTTTAACAGGTCATAAAGTACTAAACTACTAATGAAGAAAAAAAGAGTCACTTCAACCTGAACACATGCAGAATGTTTATGTTGGGAACCAGGAACGTAACGCCACGTTCTGCAGGGCGACTTTAAAGAGTGACACCAGAACCAAGCAGAGGAAACTTCCAGCTGTTTGGGAGGTTCATCATGCAGTGCAGAAAGAGAGGCGAGTCCAGAACCGGTCCGAGTCCAAATGCAGCCGTCAGAGGCATCAACCAGCAGAAACTCTGGATTATCACATCCAGGGTTTAATCATGTTTTATTCCCAAACGTGATTCCTGTTTAACATCCATGCTGCCTGTTTTCATGCAGTTATAATGTTTAATCCATTCATCCCATTAGCTGCCTGTCACTGAAATAACAAATCTGCTGTTGGTTCTGAACTTTACAGTTTGTGTTTTACAATAAAATGAAACCAAATAAATTTCAGAAACTGAAAAATATTTGTTTACTTAAAAAGCAAGAAAAACCTTAAAAACCCTTATTTGAGTTTGTATTAATGTAGTGAACTGTAACTTTAAACTGTTGCTCCCAAACTGTCAACATGTGCAAGATGTTTCCTCATTTTATGTTATGGTGAAACACATTACTGCAAAAGCTGAGGAGCTTTTTGTTGTTCTGTCAGTAATCGCCATATTAGATATTTAGTAAATAAAACATCACACATTTATTATTTTCCTTCTCAGTTTAAACTAGAAACATTTATGAGTCTCAGTCGATTGGAAAAGTGAAAGGATCCGTTTCCTCATGACTGTTTATTTTCCATTTCATGTTTTATCAGTAAAGCTGCTCAGAAAGTGTTTAAATGCAACCATGATGCGTTCAGGTGTGTTTACTAGCGGAGAAATGAGCTCTGGGTTCTGATCCAGTGGACTGGAGGTCACAGCTTGTGCAAACTGCAGCAGGGCGGGACCGGATGATTTGTTTACGTTCAGAGGTCGAGAAGAGCTTCATTCACAATTAATACACACGACCCACAGTGGGAAAACACACGACCCACAGTGGGAAAACACCGCAGAGTGGCGATTTTACTGCATCATTTCTGAATGGAAACGTGCAAAATAGCACCATTTTCAGCAACAGGCGCATAAACACCAACTAGCTCCAATAAAAGCGCAGAGGGGGAGAGAAAGGCTGAGCTGACCCACGGGTGGGCTGTGGAGTGTGCGTGGAATGACGGCAGCAGGCTCGTGAAAACGGTTGCTAGCAGGAATGTCAACAAAGAGAAGGCTTTAGGAAACAGGATGCGGACTTCTTGCTAACATGCTAAACACGTGGTGCTCCGACCCTTGCTCGCAAATTAAAGCTGTTGTTGTTAAATGTTAACTTCAGCTGTCCGGATGCTCCGGCTGCTGCCCCCGCGGCGTGGCCGGGCCGGACGGTCAACTTACATTCGCGGGAGCTGCAGAGGAGGGGCGCCCCGTCTCAGGAACACTCCGTCCACAAACACCCCGTTTTTACCCAGGCACCTCAGGTAGAAGTCCCCGCTACCGCTGCCGTCGTCGCTGGCCGTGAATATCTCCAGATGCCGCCGCGAGATGAAGCTCGAGTGGCCCATGCTCACGTCCACGGAGCCCTGAGAGGAGTTCCGGCCGATGGTCACCGAGCGCTTCTTCATCATGTATTCGAATTCACGGCCCTCGAGCCGGGCAATCGGCCCAGACGATCCGCTAACTTGAACAGCCATGTTCGGGGTTGGAGCCTCGAAACGCCTCAAAATAAAAATGTTGGGGGAAACTAAAGCCCACTGCACGCACGCCCGACTGTGGCCCTTCAAAGGCGTTCAAACGGAGCGCATCTACAAGACGGGCATCAAACTGAAAACAGGAATCCAGAGGGAAACATGCGAGGCCAGGGACAGCGGCTCCGACCCACCGCCGAGAGAAAGGGGAGCGGAGGCAGCCAACCAAAAGAGGCCAGAGGCGGGGAGGGTGTAACTGCCGCCGGCGTCCGCCAATCATAATGCAGGAAGGTGATGGAACTCAGCAGCTACAGCCAATCACGTGCGAGTATTTTTCAGAGGACATATTCAAGGTCGGTTGGTGTGTAGCTGTTGTACGTGCATATGCTGTTAGGAACATAGACGTAAACCAGTAGACGTCGCACCTTCATCCTTGCCTAGAAGGAACAGTTCGTCAGCGCGTCCGCCATATTGCTAGTGGCAGGCCCCTCTGATAACCGATACAGGTAAGCTTGGATTTTATGATTAAATAAATACCTTTACGATAAACGAAGTTTTATTAATATATAATACATGTCCGTAGTAGTACTAATAATAGTGACTATTGAAACACATGTAAATAATATATTCATAATGTTCTGAAAATTCACCCAAACATACCTCAATTTACATCTGAAGATATACTGAACCATCTTTTTTGTCAAATATAACAAGATTCAGTTCAATTCAATTAAAGTCAGTAAAATTGTATTTGTCCACAAGATGCAATATAATGGCATCTTGTGGCCTTTATATTGCAAAACAAAATCATTAAAAACAGACAAGAATCATCATGTTAAAAAAAAGTAACTTCAATTAAAAGATACAACCAGAATAAATAAATGAATAAATAAATGTACAATACACACCCACACCTCATCTATAGAATATAAACAACATACTTTCATGTATGGAACCTCATAAGGAACAATACAATGTGCTTTGTGTTTTTTAAACTTTGTTATTTAGTTATTGAAGATGAGTATTGGCAATTTACAGTTATAATAAAAATTAAAAAAAAAGATTAACTATTTTTTAACAGATTGCTGTTAAAGTCTTTAAGACGTTATGCTACTACTACCAAAATTATTATTATTATTATTATTATTATTATTATTATTATTATTATTATTATTATTATTATATTTCTTTTGGGTGATCGACCATGCTTTTCACTCAGCGTCTATGTTCATAGATCTATGTTTCGGGCTGCGGTAAGAGGCGGAGCCTGTCTCAGCAGGACGGGAGTGGATCGATAAGTGAACACATGCTATCAGCTATCAGGCTCCAAAATCACCACAGTTACAGATAACCGATAATCCGCGGCGGCTCCTGGACCCCAGCGCAGATTCTGGCGGTTATCTGGGGATAAACTGGGTGAATCTGTGGGAGTGTGAAAGTGAAGGAGTCTTTCACACCGCAGCGCTGCGAAGCCACGGCGGGACTCCGGATTCCACCAGAATCCATGTCTGGTTTTACTCTGAGGTCTGTGCAGCGTCTTGATGCTGCAGGTTTACGGTAAAATTATTGCAAACAGCAACACATTGTTTTCCTGCACGTGTTAAATCTGCTCTGTTCCGTGACAGTTTGTTAACAAGAACCAGATAAATGTCACTTTGCAAACCGGCTGTAACGTCAGGTGACAGGTTTCCCACCTTTACATGTTTACCTGTGCAGGTAGAGGCAGACTGGTGACTTGTACTTCACTAACACACTGCCTAAGGGCAACTGAGAGAAATGAAAGAGTCCAACATGTCTGGACTGTGCAGAACCGACACAGAGAGAAGATTCGCTTTAATTCAATTAAAAACACTTTATTTACCCCTGAAGAAAGTTCGTTACCTCCTCCTGATCCTGGAACTTCAACTGGGAGTTAAGGTCAAAGGTCAGGTGGTTCTGTCACAATAAAAAATAAATCAATTAACCGCATGGTAAATAAAAACAAGCTCAATAATTTCCATTTGTGTAATAAACTGTTTTATCATCCAGTTTCTGGTAGAAAGAGAGAAAAGAGAAAAAGTCTTCAGTTTGGTGTTTTGGTCTCAAACTTCATCATTCATTTGATTTGTTTCTGTTGTTTTGTTTATTTAAAATATCTTCCTGTGTTAAATGTCCATTAGAAATGTAAAATCTCGTGATATTTGAGAAGGTGTTTTTGCATGATTGCATCATTAGCGTAATATTACTGGAAAATAATCTCAACATAACAATTTTATGGTTTATCGCTGCAATGATTTATGGTCCAGGCCTGAGTTCAGGTATTATTGGAGCTTTTCAGATGATAATCAGCTGCTCCCAGCTGTAAAAGCAAGACATTGTTGCCATGGTTACGTATCATAGCAACTGTCCAAAAGTAAAAAATAAAAGAAGAGCAGAAACCCTTTCAGCTGCACAGCATCCCGAACCAGAGGAAGTAACGTAGCAGAGCTTTTTATTCTACAACATGAAGCTCTATGCAGCCCAGGCTGGGATTCGAACCGGGAACCTTCCTGCTGCAGGGCTGCTGCTCCGACATGAAGCTCCTCTGACGTTTAATTCAGCAGTTTGTTTAACTGTGGTGAGGATTCACCACACATTCATGCATGAAACCAAGTTACTCTGATGCTGATTCAGCCTCTGCTCAGGATTAACGCTCAGGAGTTAAACTCCAGGACCTCCAGGACCTCCAGGAACTCCAGGAACTCCAGGACCTCCAGGACCTCCAGGAACTCCAGGAACTCCAGGACCTCCAGGCCCTCCAGGCCCTCCAGGACCTCCAGGGCCTCCAGGGCACACACACACACGCCTACACACATATACACACTCACACACACACACACACACACACCCGCACATTCACACACACACACACACATATACACACTCACACACACACACATATACACACTCACACATTCACACACACACACACACACATATACACACTCACACACTCACACACACACATATACACACTCACACACTCACACACACACTCTCTCTCTCTGCTGCACTATATCAGCCAGATGGGCCAAAATCAGCTGGTCAAATGTGTAACAAGTTAAAAATAAAAAAATAAAAAAATTAGGATTTTTTTATAAGTAAAAACCTCCAAAATGTGATTTTTTTCCCCCTCAGAATAAATAAAAAAAAAAAAAAGGTTTTCTAAAATTCATAGTAAAAAGTCATCCTTTTTTTTTAAACTTAAAAACTACTAAAATGTAAATTTTTTAAACACCCAAATGCTAAAATAATTTTGTCTTTATCAAAAAATTAAATTTTTACGTAAAAAAACAAACAAAATATGTTTGGTAAAAACCATTAAAACGATTAAAAAAACTATAGTAGATTAAAAAAATATATAATTTTTCTAAATTAAACACAGAAGTGTCTTTTTAAAAAAATATTTTTTATACAATCCCTCCAAAATATGATTTTAAAAATCTCCTCAGCAATAAACGGACAGGAAATGTTTTCATAAAGTGTTTTCCCTCAGGGTTCCTAATCCTATTTTCTTGTTTATTATCAGGATTTTTCATTTTTAATAGAAAAAAGTTGCAATTTTGAGCCACGTTTAATAAATCAACTAAATGCAGATTTTGGGATCAGCTCTGGTTTCTGCTGAAAGTCTCTGCATGATTTATAATCATTTGGACCTTAATCAGGCCTGGTTGGTTCTGACTGAAAACCTGTCTGCAGATTTAAAGTGATTACAGAAATGAACCGCTAGAGGGAGACATTGATCCTCTTTTACATGTTTTAGTTTGAAATCTTCCATATTTGAAGCTTTTATGCTGAAAAGTTGAAGAAACATGTTTATGAGTTTGAACATGAAACATATCATTATAATCTCAGTTTATTTAGTTTGCAGGTTGTCTGATCTGGTGAATGTCTTCATTGATTTAAACTCATTTATTTAAGTCTGTTGTAATTAGCAGAATCATTTCTTGTTCTTCATGTTCTCGACTCTGCCTTGCGATCACAGCGGATCCCAGTCCAGGAAGAACAACCGGCTCTAATTGCTCTCACCCCTCCTGTCACTCCTCTGGGATTCACCGAGCGTCTCTTCATCATTTCCACCAGCAGGGAGGAAATCTGAGCCTGGCTCTTCTCAGAGGCCTCTTGCCATCTGAATCTCTCCTGAGAGTGTCTATTGTGCACAAACGTGTCCAGTTGTGATTAAGGTTTGTAAGGATGCGCTGAATCAATGGGATGTGAGAGAGAGGCCCATGGCTCCTCGTCTTCACTTCCTCTCCAGCAGCAGGAGCCCAGTGGAAGCATTAATATCACTTCCCTTCTCTGAGGGAGATAATGGGGCCTTGAGAGCTGATTAAGGCTGGAGGATCTGGGCGTGGATGAGGAGTTTTAGTTTCGCGTCCCTGTTGACTTTCATAGAGCTGCAGTGGTGCTTAAGGCGAAGCTTTCTGGCTTCTGCTCCTCCTCGGCTCCTCTAAACACCATTAGCATCCAGAAGCACTCAGCGCTGAACGGCATTTTAATTTCTGAGCTGCTCCTCTTCCAGGGCAGAGGATTAAACATCATCCAACCGCAGGGATTTTAAAAACAGGATCTGCAGGAGTTTGAGTTTGTTGAGGTTTTGTTCTGATCCATACAGGCAAAACAATAAAGAGTAAAATCTGAATGAGGTCACTGCTGCATCACCAAACCTCATCAGCTATTAAATATGCACATTTAGCAGAACACTGCAAAAAATCATAAGTTTTTAGTTCAAATATGTAAATAAAAATTCACCAACAAGTAACTTTTCAACAGGAGCCTGTTTTAATAATCGAACAAAACACTTTTCACACATTTTAAGTTATTATATAATATAAATTATAATATTGTCACCTTCTCAAATAATAACCTAAAAGCAGTCACTTTCATGGGAATATTATTCTCACTATCACCTGGGAGGAACGTTTCCTTCCATCGGCAGGAAATATTGGATTAAAACAAGTTTCTACATTTAGCTGAAGGTTTGTAAGTCAGTTTTGTCTCATTTTAAAAGTTCTAAGACGTTTCCAGTAAAATGTTGCTTTGCAGTGTAGGTGGAGCTGAGGTAAATGCTTTCTGCGGTTTGATGTTGCTAAAATTAGTTCAACAAAGCGAGCAGCAGATCCGGTCTGGCCGGTTTGGGTCAGAGAAACGGCGTCACAAAAAAAACACAAACCCGTCATTTAAAGCACTTTTAGTGGCTCCATTCAGAATATTGTCCTTCATACATAAATGTGCAAAGACTTGGTGAAATTTAAACCCAAACTGGCAACATGTGGATCAGAAACACAACCAGGCTCAGTTCTTTACAGCATCCAGCTGATAGAAGTCGTTTTCACAGAGGTCCAGTTGGACAGGACGCCGGTTCTGGTTCTGGTTCCTGGTCCAGAAACAAGAGTTCAGGTTTAATCCCATTTCCTTCAGTCAGAGATCAATCCAGAGATCAACCCTGATTCCCAGGCTGCTTCATGTGGATCCGTCCGTTCTCTCCTCACGTTGACATCTCAGACCTGATCCGACCCGGTTGGACCCCATCCGAAATGATCCCACCCGGTTGGACCCGATCTGCCCTCATCCAGGCCGGGGAGGTCACAGGATGTCCGGCTTTCGGAGGTTGAGCTCCTCCTCAGAGACGGTGAGATTCCCCAGGTACCAGAATATCCACAGAACCAGGCTGAGGAAGATGAGCAGCGGCCCGGACAGGACGAAGAAATCCCAGTAGGGCAGCGGAGCGAAGATGCCGATGAGGAGCAGCAGGAGGCCGACCACGTCCAGGAAGATGGCCAGGCCGATGAAGAAGGAGGTGCACTTTCCCTGCTCCATGTTTGGGCCGGCGGCGCCGGTGCGGACGGCTGGGTGTCGCTGGCGGAGTGACTGGACCCGGAGCCGGTCGCTCCAGAAAACGGCTGGTCTGGTCTGAAGCATCATTGTTATTCACTGAAAGCACGCCTTACATTTCTGTCATAGCTGAGTGTCAGTGGCAGGACCGGTACCGGATCGACGGGCCGCACCGCCAGCTGACCCGGTTCCTCCAGCTGACCCGGTTCCTTCCCGCATGCCTGACTCTGCATCTGCACCAGAAACCTGGTGGCAATCAGAAAAACCCAGCAGGTTGGATGAAGGGATTTTTATTGATTTGAGATTTTGACACTTCTTGGACATCCTGGAAATCCACCGCCGCCTGCGACATCACTTCCTGTCTGACAGGAAGTGATGCGTCAGAGTCACGGAGGGTCATCACGGCGTCTCGGCTCTGGTTACAGGAAGCTGGAATTTGTGTCGTTTCCTTCAGGTGGGACCGTTTGTCAGCTTTAAAAGATGTTGAAGGATTTTAACCCCAAAACAAACAAAAAGTCACCAAGAAGTCAAACCAGTCTGACCAGTGGCCAACAGGAAGCATGACTGGGAATTTTCTGTTGCTCAGCAGAAACACGTGAAACACAAACAGGTGAAACTTTTCCTCCTGCTTGAGACCAAATCCTGAGTTTATCTTCATACGACTGAAATCAGAGCAGGACAATAATTTCACTTCAAATAAACTGAAACATCACAGCTGATGAAAAGAATAATCCATAATTATTGACAGATTTACATTTAATGTTTGTCAACCAAGAAATGATCTAAAATATAATAAAACAAAAATAAAATTGATTTTCATTTAATCTGCTCTTAAATACATTTGAATAAAAATGACATATTGTCAATAATCAGTTTGCAGGAATCAAAACATTTTTTAGTTTGATTTCTTCACTGGTTTTCAGAGGAGCTCCGGACAGACTCTGTACCATCACCCTAATCTTTACATGCAGGAAGCAGCTTCAGGCTTCTGAGTTCACAGCTACATTAATTCATCTGCTACAATGTGAACAATAAAAAGCTCTACTGGCTCACAGAAACACTCAGTTTAACTTTGATAGGCGCTGAGAGCCGATCACATATTGATTATTTTCTAATAAATAATCACTTCAGTACAAAGGGTCTAGTTAAAGCATTAACATACTTGAAATAATAATTGCAGATTGTTTTTGAAATATGAGACATTAGTGAAAGTTGGACCTTCAGTTTCACTTCTAAACCTGAAAGTTTTTGCAGAATCCAACATTCAGATCCGGCAGGAACCGAACCGAACCGAACCGAACCAATCAGTTCACGGACTCCTCCCCGTCCGTGGAGCCGTCGTAGCCCTGGTTCAGGTACGCCGTGGATTTGCCCCACGTCACCTTGCCCGGTTTCAGCGGAGGAGTTCCCGCATGGCTGCGGTCCTCGTCCTCCGCCACGCACTTCACGCGGTCCACGCAGTCCACGCGGTCCACGCGGTCCTCGCCCTTCATCTTCTGGCTCAGCCTCTCCGAGATCTTCCTGCCCAGCAGCGCGATGCTGTTCCTCTTCCGCCCGTCGGGCTCCGACACCCGGATGTTGCCCACGTACCACATGAGCCAGCAGGCCAGGCTGGCGAAGATGATGATGGAGCCCGAGTAGATGAGGAAGTCTCCGTAGAACAGGCCGCGGACGCGCAGGTCGCCGAAGATCCCGACGAACAGCAGGACCAGGCCCAGGAGGTCAAAGGTGACGGCGAGCAGGAAGAAAGGCAGGCAGGTCCCGATGTGCCGGAGGAGAGCCATGATGGAGGCTTTGCTCTGGCCGGGATCCTTCATCCTGTGTGCGGCGGACAGGTCGGGACCGCGCACCAGCAGAGAAACGCCCCACCTCAACACAAACAGCTTCACCCGCGCGGAGCGCAGTTTGCTGCGGGTGGAGAAACACTGCGGGCAGCTGCAGCTGCAGTCACATGCAGCCCAACAGATTAGCATATTATTTGCTTGTCAAATATTGAGCAGGAGGAAAAGACCTTTGACCTTTTTACTAAAGTCTGCTGCTGCTGCCCAGGCCTGACCTGAGGACCAGCTGCTCTGCAATGTGATCCATTTGGAATAAAAATCTCATTTCTGTGAAAGAAACAAAAACTTGATCAACTTTATCTGCTGTTGTCTGTATTTTGTGATGTTTATTAGATTTAATGTTTTAGATTAACTTTTCTAGAAAAACTCTGAACTTGGATTTTTTTTTTTTAGACATTTTGAAATTAAACTCAGGAATTTTCTAAAAAAACAATAATGTTATTTCTAAGCTTGAATTATCAAAGTTTTACTAGAAAAAAAATTGCAGTTTATTTTCTAGAAAAAACAAAAAACTTCTGAGTTTAAATAGTTGATCATTTATTTTCTAGAAAACAATTGAGAATCAATAAAATGTGTTTTACTTTTGAAACTTAAAAATCTCCATTTTTTTCTAATAACTGTATCAGGTTAATGTTTTTGTCAGAAGTTTATCCCTGTTTTGTTTAAACATTTATTGATATAAAAGGTTCTTCTGGTCTTTTCTGGTCAGAATCGTTTTGTCTGTTTTTCTCTACTGAGATGGAAAATAATATTTCAGAAAATTATTTTAGTTTGTATTTACAAATAAACAGTTAAAAAGATTACGTTTCATGATAAAATTATTAAAAAGTATAATTTTTAAAAATTATTTAGCTTTTTATTCTGAGGCCCAGGCAGCGCCTCCTGGTGGCCCCCAGCGGGACGCGCCCCCCCCTTTGAGAAACACTAGCTTATTCTATTTCATGCAGCTTCTGTTTGAGGTATTTCTAGAATTTACTGTCAGACAGTCCAGCCTGTTTGTGAAATCAGTTTTATTTTATAATGTAAAAGTTTTTTTCACAGTTTGCAGAGATTTTTTTGAACATTTTCTTGTATTTGCTCAGATTCTGTTGACAGTGAAACCAGAGTGTTTGTCAGTGAGCAGCTCCTGATTGGCCCGTCGCTGAGCCGCGCTGCAGGCTGAGGGAAAGTTCAACACACATTTGCATTTCATTTCTTAGGAAAATTTCAGATGAGCTTCTTGGCGGCTGAGTGCGTCACTGAATGACGCATTATTATTTATTAGGTAAATAATAATATGTGGTTATCAGAGGATATGATGGACAACTGGTTGTGGGTTCAACTCTGTCATCTCCTGACGTCTGATGAAACTAAAGTCAAACTATAAAAACTTGATTTCTCTTCCCAGATTTCCCAGAAATAAAGTTTGATCAGCTGATTGTTGGATCTATTATTATTGATTAATTCATAAACATTATTTTCACAGCCTGCAGGTGTTTCTGATGTTTTTCTTTTTCTCTTTTAAATCTTTTTTGACTCGTTCTGGTCAGACTCTGATCATTTGCATCCATGAAGGCGGAAACATTTCTGTTCCTCTGCTGCAAGCGAGATGCTTACTAGAAGCAACGAGACAATAAAACGGAAAGTGATAATTATAAACTCTTTTAATTATTCATGAGGCTGAAACTTCACTTTTCTCTCATGAATATTTAAAATGTCTCTTTGCTCTCATCTGTGCTAAAACCTTGTAAATGTGTGAATAACAGCCTTTGACTCCACAGCCTCACTGAGACCAGAGCTCATAAAGTTACACTGTAAAACATTAACAGTAATATTTTGTGGGTATTCATTTTTCAAAGTCATTTTGTCAACATGTTATTCACACATTTATAAATGTCAGACTACTAAACTACATATTTCAAATAGAATACTTAGTCTGGAACTAAACAACTAAATGTTTAGTTTACATTACAAACTAAACATTTAGTTTGCAATCTAAACAGTTTGTAAGCTAAATATTTAGCTCAGACGTAACACTTTAGTTTGGAACTAAATGTTTAGTTAGCAAAATAAATATTTAATATTGATCTAATAAAGTAAGCATTTAGTTTGAAACTAAACTTGCAGTGTGTTCATATTTAGTAAACTAAATACTGACTTTGGGATTCTGACCTTTATAAACGAATGAATAACATGACAGACCAAGTCAACTGAAATATTTCCGTTAAAGTTTTGCAGTGTAACTCCACACTCGGCCCCCTGCTGCTCTGTGAACAGAAACGTCTCCATGCTGAAAACGCCGCAGAGTTCCTGGGAAACCCCCGATGATGTCACACGTTGATGGCCGGGGGCTTGTAGTAGCTGAGGGGCCTCCGCAGGCGGGAGCGCTTCCGGTTCTCCTTGGTGATGGGGATGAGCACCACCCCCACCACCAGCACCATCAGCCCTATGGACAGCAGGGCCGGCCCCAGCAGGGCGGTGGCCGGGTGGCACTGGCTGGCGAAGCACAGGCCGCTGATGATGACGCCGCAGGCCAGGAAGCTGCCGCCGGTGGACATGAAGTGGATCGGGAGCCAGAACACGTCGCATTTCTTGGGCGGCGGCTCCGTGGTCCAGAGCGACTCGCTGCGGGACAGAGAGAAGACGGTGCTGGCTGCGTGGCTGGGCGGCGTCAGCCGGTCCTGGGACTGGGAGAGGGCGCACTCCCCCAGGGGGATGTTCTCTGGGCTGCCCGGCATGACCTCCAGTGACCTCCAGTGACCTGCAGGGGCTTCTGGGAGGAGAAACATCATCTGTGAGGAGAAACGTGGCTCATCCTGCACCGGGGAGCTCATTAAAATATCATAGATTATACTGACATTCATGGGCAATATTTTATTTACTCTTTTATTTTTATTATTTATTACTGATCTCTATCAGCTTTAGGAGTAAATATGTTTGAACATTTTTATTTCAATATAAGTTTATGACATCTGTTTTACAGTTACATGGGCAGAAACAGGAACATTTGATTTGAATAAAAATAAAACATCAACAGACATAAAATCTTCTTCCTTTGGTACACATCATGTCTCACCGAAGCATAAATCCAACTTTATGTTTTACGTCTTTAATCTCTGCTCAGTTCATTTAACCAAACAAAGGATTTAAATTCTCTTAAATAATTGGGTTTTAATTTAATTGTTATTTCTTTAAATAATTTCTGAATACGTTTTAAAATATGTTTTATGCATTGATGAACATTTTCATTGCAGGATCATTAATAAATCATAAACATTATTTCTCTAAACAGCCTTTATATGTAAATCTCTAACTTTTTCATCAGCTGTTTTTTGTTCTTTGGTTTCAGAATCTTATTTATGAAGTAAAACTGCAACAAAAAATCAAATCCCCTCTTCATCTTCCTCTTTAGACACTTAAAGGTTTTGGGTCACAGCTGGATGGGAATCAGAACCATTCAGAACTTTATCCTCCTTATCAAAACCCAGATCCAGCTAGATGATCCCAGAATGATACTGCCACTACTATGCCTCTGTGTTGTCTTGAAACTGTGTCCCAGATCTTGGGGTTTGGTTCCAACACATTCTTGTTGAAATTTGAAAAGACTTTCCAGAGATCTGGATGTTTTCTGAGGAATAAATGACTAAATAAAACTTGGATTAAATTCCTGTGGTTTGAGCGATCCAATGTCTTTTTATCAGCTTTTAGAAACGTCCAGGTTGTGTAATGACAACAAATCCCAAATTTTCTCCAAATACAAGTGAATAACTTCACTGCATCCTTATCCTGACTGATACCTTTGCACTATGAAATACTTTGACCCTTTGAAATCATCTCCATAAAGAAAATCAGATTTATTTCAGGTTTAACTGAAGCTAATTAAACTGGCTCTTCAGCAGCGTTTTCATTTAAAAGTTTAAACTTTTATGAAACAGATTTTTCTAACAGATTTGTTTTATAATTATACATTTTGTCATATTTTATGTGGGAAATTAATTTTCCATAAAAAACCCGACTTTAACAAGGATGCAGCTGCAAGTTTTCCTTCATTTCAGGAAAACAGTTTTACATATGATTGAAAAGTTTTGAACCAATTTTCATGTAAAACTCAGTTGTTCTTTCTGTTCATGGATTGATCACTCTGCTCTCAGTCTGATCAGCAGATCTCTTGTTCCAGTCAAAACAGGAGAAGACAGCTTGAAATGTGATTCCACTGATCAATAAATGACATCATGGTGGAAACATCCGTTTGTTTCCAACAGCCTGAAGCTTCCAGTCGATTTCCGTCCCAAAAAGCTCCATGTTGTCTCTGGCTGCACAGAATCAAACTCTGATCATCCGCAGGTCATTTGTGACGTTTCTGCTTTTGACTCCTTTCATTTCAGGAACGTTGTGTCTCTGTAAATAATTGATCTCGGCTAAATTGTTCTCTTCTTTTATTGTCAGGCTTATTTTACAGGAGGTAACGAAGCTCCCCATCAGTTATTAATACTTTGATAGAAGTATTGATCATGATAGGCCACACCCTCTGTCACAAATACATTTCACTGGAACAACATGGTGGTTGGAAAAACAATCTTTATAAACATTCTTCACATTTTTAATCCAAATTAGAGTCAGATCAGAGGAAACAGACTTACCGTTTAGATCTGGTTCAAATCTTCTGCTTTTACAGGTCAGAGTCACATGAAGATGCAAAAACTGGCAGAAATCTACAGAACCAGCTGAGAAAACCTTCCTCCCACTGCCTGACCAGACAAACCAGTAAGAGGCATCGCCACAGATTCCCACTCAGCAACCCTCTGCCCACCTCCTCTGCTTTCTCCACCTCCTCCGAGGAAACCCGACCGCCGCAGCCTCGCCGCCTCTCAGCACGGCTGCATCCTGATGCTGCAGCAGGCGGACAGGAAACCCATCCACCCTGACCCCTGACCCTCGACCCCGAGGAAACTAACCCCCCGATCCCCAAGAGACTAAAATTCCCAGTAAACTAAAACTTCCTGGAGACTAAACCCACAGCGGCTCCAGGTTCCTGCTGAGACGTTTCTCCTCCACAGAGACCAGAGCGATGAGGAAACGCCTCCATCAGCCACATCAACATGTTGACACAACATTGATCCTGGAGGTCATCTGTAGTGGAATCAATCAGGTCTGTGTGGTGAAGTTAAACCATGGAAAGAGAAATTATTATCTTCTTCTTCAGTTTCCGGCTTCGTGTTGCTGCACAAATCAGATCTGAACCGAAACTTTCAGAGAAAAAATCTGAAGCTTCATCAGATTATAAAATAAAATAAAATAAAATAAAATAAAATAAAATAAAATAAAATAAAATAAAATAAAATAAAATAAAATAAAAGTCTGAAATTGTGATACTATGTATTCACCAGCAGAGGGAAGCATCGGCCTGTTTTCCTCCACTCAGAGGTTAATCTGTTAATCTGTAGTGGATTATTTTCATGCTGAATTAAAACATTTCTCAGGTTATTTAATGTTTTTCCACAGTTTGATTCATTTCCCTGTTGGATCTGAATGGATTGTTGGTCATTTATTAATATTCAATCTAAATATTATGGCAGAAAGAGAAAATATTAAATCATCCAAAATTATATTTATTTAAAAATGAGAACAATATTTCTGAAAAACTTTCTTCTTTGGACATCTTTTGGTTTCCTCTTTTATGGCTGTTAAAAGTTTTTTTTCTTCTGTTTTTGCTTTTTATCACCTGCTAAAAAATCAGAGAAAGATAAATGGAAAAGTCCAAAAACAAAGTTATTATAGTTATTATATAGAAAATGGATTGATGGTGAAAATGTCCACAGTAAACAATTAAAGTGACTATATAAATAAATGCAAATGAAAAAGTTTTACATCTTGAAACTATTTCTACTATTAAATGTTTTTAGAAACAAAGAAAAGGCAACGCGTGGACAGAAGGAAGATGAGAAGCTGCAGATGTTCTATGTTTCATGTCTGTGAACCTCCTGCAGAGTTCAGACTGAAACTTTCTCTCTCATCTCATACTTACAGTTTGATCTGAGCAGCAACAGCAGAAAAAAGAAAATCAGATTTCTGGGAAATAAAAACCAGAAGTCAGCAGCAGTAAAACCACTCAGTCGGTTCAACATCAAAATTCATCCAGTCAGGAAAACGATCCTCCTCTGCAGCGCCGGCGCTGTGAGTCCAATCATTCCCTGAAATGTCTTCATGTCCATTTGAGTAAAGACTTGAAGCAGTTTGGAAAAGGAGCTGCAGGCTGAGACCCGACCCGATCCGACCCACTGGGTCCTGAAGGACGGTGGCATGTCTTCAGGCTGGAGGCAGCTGGCCTTATTGACTCTGTGTGTGTGGGGGTGTGTGTGTGTGTGTGTGTGTGTGTTTGCTTCAGTCTCTTCGTCTGCAGCAGATGCTGTTTAATGGCTGCTGGATGGATCCAGTTGGTTCTGAGAGTCTGAAACAAAAAGTCGTGTTTTTTTACCCACAATAAACCAGTTTGGTTAAAATTCAGCCGATAAATAAAATATTAAACCAAATCAAACAAAACAGATTAACGGTTCACGGCAGAGGAAGCCGGAGTTTTAAAATCTACAACTTTTCAGTTTTATCGATGTTTACTGAAAGAAATTTGTTGTTACTTTTGAAAATTTGACATTTTATTTCTATTCTTGGGTTTTAAATAAAATAAAAAACAATCACAAGGCGTTTGAAACAGGAAATGGAAACATCTTCTACGTTTATGATAAACGATAAAAGAAAACTCAGAATTTGGTAAAAGCAAGACCTTCATGTATCCATATTTAATAGAATAATTGTTTTACAACAACGTTATTGTGGAAGATCCTGTATTTTTCTACACATGCAAATCTGCAGACTGTATTCAGCCCCTTTTACTTTCATACCTCTAAATAAACCAAACGGTTTCTTTTAGCACTCATGATAGTAAATAATAGTTTTGATTGGATCTCAGCCACCAGGCTGAGATGCTGGCTGGTTCCGGTTCTGGTTCTGGCTTCAGAGGTTCGTCAGAGAATCATTGAACAACCAGAATCAGAAAAACAAAGGAACCCAGAGGAGAGAAAGTTCTGGAGAAGAAACTTCAGTTTGCAGCAGAAAAGCCGCTCGGCTCAGTCCAGACCAGAATGGATCAGGTGTCACCTGGAGTGGCGCGCACACCTCCAAACTGCACACATGAGGGATTGTATCTGTTGGATGGATAAAATGTGACTTTTGTTTTCCCATAAAACCGTCTCAGTGACGAGTCACGCGGTTTTCTTATGTGATGGAAACATCCATCACTTCTCAGGCAGCTGCAGTTTATCGTTTCAGTTTAATGTCTTGGTGAAGTCAGATCCACCCAGGTGTTGGTCTAATCCTGTTTGATGACAGAAACAGGAAGCTGGCAGGGATCAGGCCTGATAAGCTGCAGAATGCTGACTCTGCCGTTCGGCTGGATGGTTCTGGTCCGGACTCAGAGGAGCCGGCCGCTGCAGTTAAAGCCACCAGAACTAAGACACTCTAACAACTCAGACCCTGGTGGGTTTTTAAGGCTGCGGATTAAAAGCAAATACATTTTGGCCAAATGAAGCTTCACACAAAGCCTCGTTAACTCCTGGGAAAATATCAATAAAGCTCCGCAGCAACTCATCTGGCTCAGATCCCGCCGATTTATCGACACGCAGAGCTGCTCTCTGCACAGGTGACCTTGGGAAACTAATTAATCTGCTTTGCATATTTACAGCCTTTTGTTGGGTAAAGCTGGAAGTGGAGGCATGCAGGCTGCAGCAGGAAGGTGAAGCTCCGCCTCATTCTGTAAAATCACATCTAAAAATCTGATTCATCATCAGGAATGAAAAACCGACTGATGCAGATCTGGACGATCAACAGGTTTAAACGGCAGCTGCTGCAAAGTTAATACATAAAACTCTGTTTATTTGGCACTTTGCATAATAACAGCATCAAATGTTACAGAGAATAAAACACTGACAGATTCCTCTTCCAATGCCCAATAAAAAAATAAAATAAAATAAAATAAAATAAAACACGCAGGCGAAACCAGAAGTTTACATACATCAATAAAAAGACATCATTTTTATTCACTGTCAGAAATGAAATCAGATGAAACTTTTTCAGTTAGAATCATTAAATGATTCTTTAATGTGGAGGTTTAATTTTGTCTCATTTGCATCTTCATGTTTCCTGAAGCTACAGGACTTTTATTAAAAAACAAACGTTTTCTACATATTTGTCAAAGCTATCACTGTAAAATATGAGACGGATAAAATATAAAATAAATTGAACAAATAAAAATAACTTTTGCCCAGAAACAGGAGAAGTTTGTTCTGATTGAGCCTCAGACAGACACACGCATCCTTTTATTTGGTGTATGTAAACTTCTGGTTTCATCTGCAATCTGTGAGATTGAGGCTCAAACATCAGGAGGGATTTTCTAATCTGGTTCTGCATCTCTGCGCTTTTCATGAATCTGTTTTTAATTCTTTAGTTTTTCTGTTTGGTTAAGGAAGAAAATTAAAGAAACAAAATTAAATTCTCACATTAAATTCACAATTTTTTCCTCATATTTCTGATATCAAAAGATTAAAGTCAAAATTCTGGAAAAAAAATCTAATTTATGAGAAAAAAACTTGAATTCTGAATTTAATGGAGGATTTTTTCACCTGGTTGAGTCAGAAAAACATCGTCCATAAAAAGGCCGATATTATTAATGGCACCATGTCAATAAGTTAAATCTCAGTCTGTCTGCAGAAGCTGAACAGTTTCTCATCGTCCTGTAAGTTCAGGAGCAGATCTGGGACACTTCCCAGCATTCCCAGCATTCCCAGCATTCCCAGGGTCACTGCTGGGATTTTCTGCTTCCTGGTGGAGAGGAGCAGTATGGGGGCGGCGGGGTGATGCTGTGGGACCGAATAAACAGATCAATACTGCAGCCACGTCTCTTTTCTGACAGATTTGTTCCTCCAGTCTGATAATTGGGTAAAAACAGAGAGCGGCACGCTGCTGCAGAGCCGCAGGTTCCTGCTGGGAGGATCTGCTGCTCCCAGTGGAGCAGCAGATCCACAGGGAGCAGTGGATCTGCTGCTCCACTGCAGCAGATCCTGCTGTTTACTGGCCAGCAAACTGACCAGCAAACTGACCAGTCACTCGAGGGGGAATGTCTGTCCAGAAACCATCAGGAAATCCTCAGATTGATTAAATATGTTTAAATATTTCACAATCTGGGAAACTTTGCAGAGTCTAAAGGATGATTAAAAACCACAGAAGAAGAAAACAGCTACAGAAAATAAAACAAGAATATGTCCTGCAGTGAATCCAGTTTCAGACCATAAATTAATAATTAAAGGTTCGTAATGACTCAGAGTTCAGGCCTTCGGGGGAAACGCGATGCTGGAAACTTCCTCTGGAGAGAAACGAGGAGCAGAAAGTTTCTCTCTGATCCTCTGGTTTGTGGGATTGATTTCATCATAGCTGGACGTCTGCAGAGCGGTGGTGATGAAACTCTGTGTCTAAAAATAACGACTCTGCTCAGGCTTTAAAGCTCAACTCCATCCAGAGTTCATCAGAGAGAAAGAAGATGTTTTCTGTAATATTCCTGGTGCTTTTATTCTGAAGAGCCCGTATGGATGCTGGTGAAAAGCATCTGAAGCACATTCAAAAGGCTGGAAGGGGAATTTAAATGCAAACACTCATTTTCACGAAGCTGTAACATCTTCCTGTATTAAAGAGACACTTGACTTTCTCTGTCCTCGGTTACATCACATCAACTTTCACTGTTAGACGAAAATAAAAAGATTTTGGAGCAGAAAGTTTGACTCTATCGGGCCAGACGGCGCCAATCTGGGTCAGAGCTTTACGGAGAGGATTTCTCTCTGGCATGATTCTGACTGGATTTGGTTTGTTTTGATTGAAAGTATTTAAACAGATTCCACTTTTTATTTATTTGTATGCATTTGAACTCAGCTCAGTTTTCTAAGCAGCTCTGTGGAAATGAGGCTATTGGAGCAGAAATTACAGGAGAATCGCAGTCGACGCTTGAACCTGTGCTGAGAATATCAAATTTTCAACTTGTCGTCTCGGATCATATCAGGTTGTTGGAGTGTGATTCTGCTTTTTCTGCACAGATGCACCAGCTTGAACTCATGAGCTCTGATTCAGAGGAAAAGCATGAAGGAAGGAGGATATTTTATTAGATTTTTCTAAAGATGAAGAGCAATTCTGCTCTTTCTTCACTCATATGGCAAAAGAACATTTCACAGAACTAAACCTTTCAGTTTTGATCACCCGTCTTTGCTTTATGTCTCTTCCAGGCAATAAAACTGTAATGATGTCCGCTGTGGAGCAGAGCAGAAGGGCCCTTCAGACACAGCAACGTACAGCAAGTTATGACTCCGCTTCACAAGAGAGACTCTGACGTCTAATCTCAGGAATCAAGAGGGTTTGACCCGGTGAACCCGGGGAAATAAGAGCAATCTATCAGGGGTCAAAGGGATGAAAGCATCCATGATGGCAGCTCCTTTAGAGAAGAACGGCTCAGTCCAAGGCCACAACTCAATGCCAGTTTGATGCTGAAAGCTGCACAGATGTTGTTGCTTAATCAAGATTAATGGAGAAATCCATTCAGACACATCGATACGTCTCTGGAAAAACTCCCTGCGGAGCATTGAGCTTTCAGGCAGTTAGGAAACTTAGAAACAGCAGCAATTAGGGCTGAGCTTCACTTTGACTCCACTCCCACACAAGGTGGAGGAGGGGTGATGCTGTGGACTGGGTTGGTAGAGACCAGCTGGCTGGACGGTTTGGGGCTGAATATGGAGTCAGAATCCTCACAGACATTAAAATCCAGATGTTTCAGGAAAACATGACACACTGAACTGCTCCCCCTGCTGGTGAGAAATGAGAACATCCGGGTTTTCTGGAGGCTGCAGGTTGTAAACAGATGAAGAAAAAGACTGGATGGTTACAAGGAACCACGTCATAAATCTTTACATTTCCTCTTTTTACCTTAAATGATGGAAACTGAAACATTTTTTGTAGTTTTACAAATATAAAATCATAAGATCTTCCTTTGCTTCAGCACAGAGTGAGACTGAGAACAGGCTCAAGGGGAAGGAAGCGGCGGAGTGCTGAATTATCCAAACTGCTGGTTTAGCAACTCGCTTTGTTTGAAGACAAACTGACGGATTTGAGTCAAACAGAATCTGATCCTCACAGCAACGGGTGAGAAATACCAGAAAAGGATCCGACTCAAGCCCGAGTGAACAAATGATTTACTCAAACAAAGGTCAAATAACAGACCTGAAATTAAATTACAGCGCAGACGTATTAATCAGGAATATTTGTTTTTATGTGAAAATGTGTTTTTTTGTTTGTTCCTCAGGTCTCAGTCTCAGACTCTCCGCTGCTTCAGCTTTAAAGATTTTATTCAGTTCTTCTCTGACAAACAAGCAGACGAACACTTACTCTCACAGATTGCATCGATACAATTGATTTCTGCACCTTCATTTTCATCTCTCTATCCGGACAGCCATTGATTTTTTTCTTAACTCACTTCATTTCAGCAGAGGAACAGGATTATAATTACAGGCTCTCCTTTGTCTCTGAGGAAAACTTACACATTCAGTCTCCTGTTTGCCTGCGGATGTTTGTGTTGCCGTTCGTCTCCTGACCTGATGGGAATCGTCGTCTGCGTTCGGCACAGCCTTTTGTTCTGTAATCGGCTCAAACGTTGCTGGCTCCGCCGAATTCTAGCCGGCTTTACTTTTCTCTACGCTTGATAAACGTTGTGAATTATTCATAAGTGTGGTGTTTTCATCCTGCTTTCTCCAAACTGTCACGCTGCATTTTAATTGCTCTTCAGTCTCTCCAGATTTATAGAAGAAACACTAAGAGGTTTGACCTTAACGCTTCAGCCCTCTTGCCATTTGCAATCAAAACATTCCTGCTTTTCCCTTCCTATTGTCCAGAGGAAAACCTGCTGGGTTCAGCAGGACAGTTAAAAGGCCTAAATCACCAGGGAGACTGCTCTTTTCCTCACTCTTACTTTTCCTCCTTGCAACGCGCAGGCTAAGGTCAAGAGTCTGTTATCAAGCTGAGCAAGAACAGGGCCATAAATACAAGAAGAGGCTTGCATTTTAAGACGTTTCCTGTTTTTTAACGCTGAGATCGATAATTGAGACTGTGAGAGATTCTTGCAAAGCCAGAAACTGGAGGGCAAAGAGTCAGGAATGTGATAGCATCAGGTCCAGAGCCTGCAGGCAGAGACGAATCAGACCAGAGTCAGTGTGTCAGAATGGATGAGTTTCCAGATTTAACATCATTTCAACAAACTTTCTGACTGTGTTTACTGACTAGTGTTCTGTAATAATCTATAGTTTTGACTCTATATGAGATGTACAGACATCATTCTGCCCCTAAGAGAACTCTGGTGAGTGAAAAAGGAAACATTGATGATTTTTAGTGATTCTTGGAGAATTTTCCTTCTTCAGTCGGATTGACCCGATTCTACTGGAAGCAGAACATCTGCTCCACCTCCAGCTGCTGTGGTTCTGACCCAAACCAACCTGCTCCCCTCCTGGCCTGTGGGGGCGCTGCACCAAGAACCACTAAAGGAAACAAAAACCTCTGAGAGCAACTTCCTGCTTCACCAGATGGAAACAAGATGGAGGCATCAGATTTTAGTGTTGGAGGATTTCTCTTTAAGCTAAAGACCAGGAGCCATTTCTGCTGCTAGCGCTAGGCTAGCATGTTAGCTTTGGTTACCCAGAATGCCCAGCGCTGAAGTCCACTTCCTGATTTTGGAACAGGGTGTGAATAATTCCAGCTGTTTGTCCTGCAGTGATGTTCATGTTCATGTTAATTATAACCGACAGAAACTGTCAGTCCATCCATTTCCTCTGAACCTGCAGCAGGAAGGTTGTGATTCAGGCTCATATCCTGGTATTGAGCCTGTAAACCTTTAAGTTGCTCTTCCAGCTGAAGTAAGCCTCAATCCCTGAAGCACCACCATCGACTCTCCAACTATACGAAAATCAATCTGCACAGATCTGGATAAAAAAATGAAACTGACAGTTGTGTATTGAACCGTCTTCATGCTGAATCCTTTCAGCCTGTTGGGGCTGAACTTTACTGAGACCTGTTCATAAAGACAAACTAATTACATGAAGAGAAGAGGAGAAAGACGATGTCTGAGTGAAATGATCAGGCTCTGATTAGACCAACCACATCAGGGAAAACGCTGCTAATTAGGTTAGCAGTTAGCCTGGTTTTCACCGACGAGAAATCAAAACCGAGCTCATCATTGTGAAAACTGAAGCCTTCTCATGCACCTCGATTCTGATTTTTTATATCTCGTGACCTTGTTTTCATGTCCCATATTTCAGCCACAATCAGCCATTTTTAGCTCCAGTTTCTCCATCAGGTTTTCAGCAGCGAGTATGAAGTGTGATTTAAAACCGTCTGTAGAACCAGATCTGGGATTTTTCCTGTATGAAAAGCAGCTGGATGTTGGTTTTAGAGGAACTCCAGCAGAGCTGAGCCTGTGGCTGGTTGGTACAGATGACAGGATTAATCCGAGACTGAAGGCTGCGTTTGGCGCAGAGAATTAATCAGAAGAGTTTGTTTATCTGAAAACGTTTCTCTGCCTTCAGCAGAAACGCTGCAGCAGGTTGAAGCTGTTACCACTGGAGCTGGAGCTTTTCTGCGGGAATTACAGAAATCAGCAGGTTTACAAATGAAGGCCAAGCAGCGTCTTAAATCTGGGACAGCGCCCCCTGTGGGACGAGTTGCTTCTCGGTCTTAGAAACAGCTGGACAGGCAAGAATCTGTTAAAAGTTTGTTTAAATTCAATCAGCTGTCTTGGTTTTGGAGGATGAATTAGTTTTTTTGTGAATTTCTGGATGTTTCACAGATTTGAGGATTTTCACTGCGGTTGTTCTGTTGAAGCTGAGAAGCTTCAGCTGAGCAGGTTGAGTCTCCGCCTGTGAGCCTCAGCTGGAGCAAACACAGCGTCCAGCGAGGAGGAAGCCTCTCCATCTGCAGATAAGGCCATAAAGGAAACGCCTCGCAGCTGGACGGACGGACAGACAGCCGAGTTCTGGTCCAATAAATCCCTCTTCAGAGTCACTTTCTGAGGACAAATCTGGTTTCCAGTTTTGAAAAAAAAAAAAAAAAAAACCTTTTAGTTTGTTTCCTGTGCAAAAGAATCAGTGGATCAGTTTCCAGTTCAAGCCGCAGAAATCGATTATTCTCATAAAATTACTACATTCTGCAGATTTTGATTTAATATACAAAAGAAAAAGAAATAAAATCTTTTTGCTTTAGCAGCATTCCTTCAGTGAACTCCTGATCATTTGATCAGCAGCTAAAACATCCTGAAAAGGTTTTAAATCAGAGCCTGAAGCTGATCAATTATGTTTCCAATTAACCCATCAATACCTGGGTGATATCAGGCATCAGGAGGCTTTAATACAGAATTAGAACAAAGTGAAACTTAAACTGCTGCTTCAGGAGTTCCGGAGTGAAAATCTGCTTTTAGTGACTCTGGCGAGTCCCAAGGACGTTGTGTCACATTGTGTCACATGTAGTTTTGGGCTAAAAGCAAAAAAAAACATCACACAACACCAGATTGATTTTATTGAAGTTTGAGTTGACTGTTGGGTCTTGATGCCACTTGTGTGATTCATTTTAAATGTAACTTTATTTATCGTTACTGTTAAACTAAAATCTGCAGCTTGGGGAAGTGGGATGATCTCAGGTTTTCTTGACAAGTTGGAGACTGTAAATGATTCTGTGCCAGAGGTTTTTTCTCCTGATTTTCATCAAACTGGTTTCACATTGTGAGACGCCAAAGTGTGAAAAATGTGAAAAAAGCTGTTTTTAATTTTCCTGTTTGTTTGACTCGACATCTGGATCTGCCGGGATCTGCCGGGATCTGCTGGGATGTGCTGGGATCTTGTATACAAACCTTCTCAGCTTTCCTTCAGGAAATCCACAGTAAAATTCAACACAGGAATTGAATTTCAGTTGGGTTTAAATGAAGTGTCAGGATGAATTTTGGCTGTTTGCTGCTTTGACCTTAAACCAGAAGGTCTCCTAGACGCAGCGCTGGTGTTTTGACAGCAAATAAAGCGTGAGCAGTTTTATAAACCCAGCCTTTCTGAGGTGTTTTCTCTTTTTATTTCATCTATTCTCTGCTGCCTTTCCATCAAACGGACCCAGAGTGGCGTTGGTCTCTGGAGTTGACCCGATCAGTGGCGAGGCGTGCTCTGATCCACTCTGTGACCCGGACGCCCTGCGGGCCGGAGGAGTCTGCCACCAGGAACGAGATAAAAGCTCCCAGAGAGTCTGACTGCAACATGCAGGTGAAAACATCAGTATGGGAGGAACGACAGCAGAGTGAGTGAATCTAACAAACCTCCAGCGTTGTTATCTCTGCAGCAGATGGAGGAGAACAGAGAGCAGGGCTGTGATTAATGGAGGTGGGTGTCGGTAAGACAATGCAGGTGGGATATTAATTCATCAGTCTGGCAGGAAGCTTCGTCTGTAATTGGAGAAGATTCTCTCAGGATGTGGAACACGTAGAAAATGAAAAGCAAAGTTTGTTCAATGTCAGAAACGGCAAAAAGGAAATATATTTTACAGAAACCGATCCGCAGCTCAGAATGCTTCACCATCTTCAAACAAAGGTTCACATTAAGTCTTCAATATTAAACTTCACTTTTGGATTTCAAAACATAAAGACATGGATTCCAAAAGGAAGGAAAAACTAAAGGCAGCTACAAGGTTTCAGCTAAATAACATCAGAATTACATGAGCAAAAATTCAAAGTCTAAACTAGAAATACAAAAAATATCAAATGAATTACAGAAAGAGAAACTGAAGATTCAGGATTTGTGTTTTGGAAATATAAACTAAAATAGTGTCAGGTTTTCAAAAGAGAAAAGAGTTTCTGTTATTTCCCATCAGTAGAGCTGCTGTTCTTTCAAAAATATATATTTTTTCCAGATCTGAAGTTTTGTCCCTTCAGAACCAGTTAAGAGAAATGGACTCGGTTCTGCTGACTCAGATAAGAAATTGGAAGACACTGACCACGAGCGAAACCCCGCCTCTTCCGGTCGGAGCCCCGCCTCTTCCCGTCTGAGCCCCGCCTCTTTACATTAGAGCCCCGCCTCTTCCGGTCGGAACCCCGTCTCTTCATGGCTGAGCCCCGCCTCTTCACATGTGAGCCCCGCCTCTTCGGTCGGAGCCCCGCCTCTTCCTGTCTGAGCCCCGCCTCTTCCCGTCTGAGCCCCGCCTCACAAATACCAGCACTGTTCTAACAGGCTGGTTCTGGTTCTGTTGACCTCCGTGTTGATCCATGACATGTTACTGGGAGGAACTCTGTGACCAGTACTGGACTGGTTCCAGTCTGACGTACAGAACTGAGATTTTTAACTCAGATTCTTTAAATGTTGTTAATAATAACCAAAATATCATTTATTTTCCTCCAACTTTTCTTTCCTTTCTCTTTTCTGCTATACGTTTATTATTTCCTCATGAAACACAAATAAACTTAACTTTGTTTCCCACGAACGTCCCGATCAATCAGATCGTCCAACACAGCAGTCAGATCAGACCAGGCAGAGCTTTACGTAAAATGACAAGAAATTAACGCAAGAGCAAAAGAAAAGTAAGAAAAAGGAAATCTGGAAATACAATAAAACCAGGAAGATTTGATCAGAGTAAGTTATCCTGCAAACTGGTTGTAAAACTGCAGTTAGTGCAGCGAGCAGAAAGTTCTTCCTCTGGTGTTTCAGGAAGATTTCAGATTAGTTTTCATAATTGTTGCAATTTCTGTTATGATGGTAATTATCATCATCACCTTCCAGACAGAGAGAGTAAAAAACTGATCTGATGAGATCTGAGCTCATTCAGCCGGTCATCAGCCGGTCATCAGCCGGTCGGCCGGAGTTCTCCAGGTTTCATTAGGATGCTGCTCTAATCATCCTGAAGTTATGGATGATTAGAAGTTATGGGTTATTACCTGCTGGTCTCCCCTCCATCATCATCCTCCGGCTGCAGATCAAACCGACAGGGAGAGCTGAGAAACCTCAGATAAACCGACTCCATCTAAAAACAACGATGGACCGATTGGTGCACACTTTCATTGTGTGTGTTGCTGTGAATGGGTTTTTTAGAAGCTGAGCCTCTCTGTGAGGAGCGTTGAGGCTTTTCTCTGCTGTCCTCCAGCTGTTCCTCCAGCCTGAAGTTGTGCCTTCAGATTAATTGTGGATGTTAAGGCGGCCTGCCGGCTGCTGGGCGCCGCCGCCGTTTCCACGACCTCCTACTCCGATCAGACACACGATCAAATGAGATAAGAAAATCCGAGAAATTGTGACTCTGGGTTTTGGTATCACAATCTTTGTTTTGTTCATCTTCATGTAGTTCTGTCTCTGTTTCTAATCTTTTGTAGATAAAACGGGGATTTCTGCCTGACTGTAGATAATTATTACTTCTAATGAGGCGATAAGAAGAAGATAACAGATTATCTCTTCTGCAACATCCCCATTGTTTCTTTTATCTAAATGAAAAGCTAAGTTGTAGAGTTTAATAATTCAAAAGTGTTTTCTGTTTGACGGCTCATTCACTTCGCAGCAGGAGTTTCAAATGTTTCACATTTGGAAAAAAAATCATATTTAGGTGTTTTTTTTAGTGGTTGGACTTGATTAAAACTTTTGAGTTAATTGCAAGATCTGTAATTAAATAATTGCATTTTAATCAAAAACTCTATATCAACAAAATAAACAATATTTTCTATTCCAAACTCCCTTTTGCTGCTAAATTATTGAGTAAATAACAAATATTTACAGCTTTTAATCTGTTTTTCTGTCCATTCAGCTTTTCAGAGTTTCAGGAGATTCTTTAGAAATGTGGATGCTGACATTAGCGTTAGCTGCTACATGCTAAGCATTGAGATGCTATTTTAGCTATTTAGCACAGCTTCACTGATAGGCTAACTCCTTTTAGCACAACTGGAACAAAACAACAGTCATTTCAGATCAATTTGAAGCAGAAATTAATGGACATGGACGGAGAAAAGCAGCTTCATTGTCCGGCTCTGTTAGGATCCTGGTGCGTCAGTTTTACGGCCGTACCAGAAACACAACACAAAGGTTCCGGCTGGAACACATACAATAAAATTATTTGCTGCAGACGAGGAAAGAATTACAACAATTTACCCATTTTTTTGTAAAAATCAGATTTTAAAGGTGCATTGGATTAGAAGATGCTTTTGGTTGGTTTATTTAAAAATGATGGGATTCTTGGATTTGATGCTTTTAATCATATTTTTCCCCTGTTGACCTCCAGATCACTGATCTGAGTCAGGACAAGTTGATTGGTTCATGTCTGTTATTTATTATCCCTCAGAGGATCTGCAGCTGCAGCAGCAGCAAAGAGCTGATGGAGGAAACAAAAAGTAGAAAACAATACACTGAGGGTGAATTTAAAATATAATAAAAAAACAGAAACAATCCAGCTGTTCTTGTTCAGGTCGTCAAGGCAAGAAGTTCATAAAAGTAAACAGAAGTTCAGGAATTAGACATTTAAAATCGATGGGGAAACAATAGATTTTTGTGTTTTTATTTGCACCAAAGTAGAAAACCTTCCAGTTCGAAATATTTTTTCCCTCCTGATTCAACAAATATCCACTGCAGCGCAGAAACACTGCAGCTCCGATATTGACCGTTTTCATTTAAGCAAAGTTAAGGCAGTATGTCTGACGGATCAATACCAGCCTCCTAAGAACCCCCCTGTGTGTGTGTGTGTGTGTGTGCGGGTGGGGGTGTGTGTGTGTGTGTTGCAGTGAGGCCAGCCTATTAGCTGCAGCCATCATCCTGCTCCCATGGCGGCCCGGTCACCGGTGAACGCACCGTGTTTACCCAGCCAGCCTCCTTAAGCACCGGCTCTATTAAGTCTCTGCATTTCCTTGATGCTCACATCCATTCATTCGTCCCTGGAGGCGGTGGGGCGTCAGGAGGGTCCAGCACTGAACCATTCATCGCACCAATTGTCCAATTTGTGCTCAGGTTGGATGCTGCTGCTGCTGTAATTGCAGCTCCTGTTTACAGCGGTCAGCAGTGCATTTATCACCAGAGCCTTTCCTCTTATTGCACCAGCTAATTTCAGAGGTAAATGCTGGAAATGTAACAATTATCTGTATAGCCTGAGGTACATTTTATGTTTAGGATAAAAAATATAATGGATGGAAATAGTCAGAAGGTTGAAAAAAGCTCAAATGCTGAATGATAATTTGATGAAGCCGCATAAATAAAGAGATCAAACTAGAAACGCTGAAAATACAAAATGAATAAATATGACACATGTCTTTAGTTTTCAAACAGAGTTTTAATGTGAAGGAGAGAAACTCAGAGAAAAGATGTTTGATATGGACAATAGTCTAAACAAATATATTTAAAAACCAAGTCAAATGCAAATCTAACAAATAAAATAATAACAGGGATTGTTGTTGAGTGTGAAGATTAAAGACCAACTAACATAAAACAAACATTTTTCTCACATGATTTCTTTTTCAGCAATAATTGTCAACATGTCAGAACATTACAATTTGCTCCTGAAACATCTCTTCCATTTTGAGACGTTTCCAACCTCACTTCCTGTTTGTCACAGCCAGCATGAACATCTGACAATTAGCTCCAAACATGTTTGTATTTTCTATCTGCTACAATTTTGAAGTTTGTCCAGAATTTACATGGCAGTAGGATGAAAACGTGTTAGTGAGTCTGCAGGTCCAGGAGTTTTTGTCGCAGCCATGGAGTCCAGAGTCTGAGGTGAAACTTCAGATTTTACTGCCTGCCTGGTCTGGATTCAGAAAACCTTCGTACAATAAAACTGTCGCTTTGTTTTTATTATGCATTGGGCTGTTAGAAACAAGTTGAGAAAATTTCTGCCACAGACACTCAAATTTTGAGTTTGAAATTTGATTTGAATTCCTCCAACCTTAAAACTGGACAAACTGGAATTATGAAAATAAATTAGGGCTGTTTTGCAAACAAAACAATTTTTAAAAAAAGTTTGTTTTGCCGATTGGCTTTTGCTTTAGCATGAGTTGATTTTTCATCTGAAAGTTTATTTCAGCAGAAACTTGTTTTGCATCATGTGACCAACAACAGGATGTTGCTTCTGCTGAAAAGAAGACGACAGGAAGTGGCAGCAGGATGATGGTGCAGCATGTTTCTCATGATTTATACCAGGAAAAAATTTATTCATGTGATTTTAACTGAATTTCTTATTTAAATGAAAATTGTGTGTTTTAATAAATTGCTGTGAAATCAACAGTTTTGCTCTCATCTGTACTGGAAATGCAGCTGCTGGCTGGTTTTCAGACTGGAGGACATCTGTAGTCTCAGTTTTCAAATCCTGCTACAAATTCTCAATTGGATTCAGACCTGAACTTTGACTAGGTCAGTTTAACATGATTTGATTTAAGCCATTTCATTGTGCAGTATTAGTTTTTTGTGTGTTTTTCCTGGCTGATCCTCAGTGTGTTGCGTGTTTCTGCTTTAACACGACGCATTCAAATGATTTCTTTATTGTTCCTGCAGAAACAAACAGATTAACGACAGTTCCTCTGCTGCAACGTCACATTTAAACACACATCGCAGCGAGCAGCCTCTCCTCTGGGACACGGAGTCCTCCATTGGACAGAAAGGTGCTTATTTTTCCTGCTCAGCGTCAAACACAGTCATTCCAGAAGGTCACAGGTATCGACCTGCATTCATAACCATAATGACCATGAACACAGCTAAGTGACGGGAACAAAAGAACCAAACTGGGAATGAAATGAAATGATCGTTTAGCTCAAATCCAGGAATATAAAGGCCAGTTTTGCCCTTTATTTAATAAAAGGTAAAATATTCTGGAACATATTTTCCTCCAAATCATTCAAATGAATATCACTCCATGTGGATCCTGATTTAAGTTAGAAAATTATATTTGTAATTTGTCTTACATGTAGCAAATTATTCTGATGATTCAAACTCACCAAAAAGAGTAAAGACAGATTTAATGCAGAGCAGAAAATATAATAATGTTTTTTGATGTAAACATCTGTAATGTGGCGATAAATGAAACTCACACGTGAATTGATAAGTGTGTATAACACTCATGAGCTTTAATTATTTGTAAAACAAAAATCCACAAGAACAGTCATATGTTGTAGTTTTGAAGTCAGTTGTGCAATAACATTTATACTGTTTCCATTCATACCAAAATGTTTAATTCGTGTTCAAAATGACAAAGAAACACAGAAAAGTCCTTAAAGGACAAGAAAGCTTTCATGGCTGCAAATAAATCTCACAATCTTTAATAAGGAATAATAAGTGGCTGCAGAATTATTCAGCACAAAAACAAAATATTGCACAAAGAGAAAAGGCTTTGGAGATGACATCATTATTAAAGAAGGAGCAGAAGTTTCTGAGATTAGCTGCACAAAGGGAGTGGATGCAGATATTTGCTAACAGCAGAGCAGCTAACACCTTCTGTCAGCCGCACAGATCAGACATTCCTCATTTTTTGCAAGCAGACAGAAGAAAGTAGAAGAAATAATGTGTCGAAAGACTTACTTCAGAGAAAACAACATATAACTGACATCATTGATTACAAACCTGTCATAAAAAGAAAAGTGGCACATCAAGTTTAAGAAACATGTTTGTTAAACTCAAGGTACATTTGGCCAACATTCAAGACCCCTAAAAACTTTCATTTTTTCATTGGTTTGTTCATAAATTAGGTTGATAAAAAACAGATCTATAAATTATGAGCAACCCTCTAAATAATATATCATGATGGATTGCTCTTCTGCCACTAAAATTACAAAGCTCAAATCACAAATAACATCGTGTTCAAGTATATACAGACATAGAGAAGAAAAACCTGTAGTATTTTGATTTACTTTCATCAGCAAGACCAAACCTATATGTGGGATTTCAAGGTTTTATCAATTTAATTAGTGGATATGTCAGGATTAAAGCAACTGGTTTTAGTGGGACGCAATAAATTTGTCCATTCAAGATTAATTTCTTTCACTCAAACCATAAAGTCATGCAGGAGAAAAAAACCCTGCAGACAGTTTGAGTTCACTGTTATTGTGGAGCTTTTCTGACGTGGAGTTTAGGGATTCCTCCAACCTGACCAGTATCTCCTAACGCTCCCAGTGGTTCCAGTGTCAGTGTCTCCTAACGCTCCCAGTGGTTCCAGTGTCAGTGTCTCCTAACGCTCCCAGTTGTTCCAGTGTCAGTGTCTCCTAAAGCTCCCAGTGGTTCCAGTGTCAGTGTCTCCTAACGCTCCCAGTGGTTTCAGTGTCAGTGTCTGCTAACGTTCCCAGTTGTTCCAGTGTCAGTGTCTCCTAAAGCTCCCAGTGGTTTCAGTGTCAGTGTCTGCTAATGTTCCCAGTGGTTCCAGTGTCAGTGTCTCCTAACGCTCCCAGTGGTTCCAGTGTCAGTGTCTCCTAACGCTCCCAGTGGTTCCAGTGTAAGTATCTGCTAACGCTCCCAGTGGTTCCAGTGTCAGTGTCTGCTAATGTTCCCAGTGGTTGCAGTGTCAGTGTCTCCAACGCTCCCAGTGGTTCCAGTGTCAGTGTCTGCTAACGCTCCCAGTGGTTCCAGTGTCAGTGTCTCCTAACGCTCCCAGTGGTTCCAGTGTCAGTGTCTGCTAATGTTCCCAGTGGTTCCAGTGTAAGTGTCTTCTAACGCTCCCAGTGGTTCCAGTGTCAGTGTCTTCTAACGCTCCCAGTGGTTCCAGTGTCAGTGTCTCCTAACGCTCCCAGTGGTTCCAGTGTCAGTGTCTCTCTGTGATTATGGCTACGATATCCTCAGCGTCACGTTTTGGGATCATTTTTTGTTTTTCTACACAAAACAAAACAAAGAAACAAAAGTTTCTAAATCTGACATGATTTAAACGAGCGAAATAAATCTTTTCTTTATTCCAGTTTTATTGTACACAACTTTAAACTGCTTTCAAATGTTACAAACCAAACGATCAGCAACAGGAAGCAAACATGCTAACGCTAGCCTAGCATAAAATTATTCAACATGAAAACAGCTGCAGCAGAATTTTATTAGAGTCTTGTTGTGTTTGTTGAGTCAAATATATACTTAAAACAAAATATAATGTAACACATGTTTTAGATTACACGTTTTCAGACCACAGTAGCCGTTATCTTACTGAGATGCTAATTATACCTGCAGATTGGATTAAACATCTGCTGCTGCATCAATATGAGGCTCTGGATCATCCACAACATTTCTCTTATTCATCAGATGCTTTGACTTACTTTAAAGCTGTAAAGTTATTGATTTTATTAACTTCTATAAAGAATTGGCTAATCCCAAAAGGCTAATGCCGACTCTGATTAAAGGACGTGAATCGGTACCAGAGACTTTCCTTCAGCATTTTTGTCAGTTTTCTTTGTTTCTTCTTTCTTTCAGAAAAGATAATTTCCTTCCATCTTCACTTCTTTCCATTTGCTTTTGAAACTATGGCAAATTCTTCTTTTGATGTGGATATTATGTTTATTACCAGTGCGCCACCATACTTATCCTGTCTGGGAGAGTATGGTGGCATCCTGAAACAGGCGTCACACGGGTCCAAAACAGGAACGAAGGGAAACATCAAGTCATCTGAGACCCATCGCTTTAATGCTCTCCTGTTCCAAGTAGCAAACCTGCTTTGGAATCAAGGATTAGAAATTCACCTTGTTTTGCTGCATCAGAGTAAATTAATGCTGTCATAATATATATTTTAGATAAGGAGTAGATGACGACTAAGCCATTGCTTATGAAAGTCCCCAATAGGTCAAGGTTCCAGTTTCACTTTCAGTTTCAAGCGTCTGACATGCTGAGGTGAGTGAGTCTTCAGCAACGTGCTGTGAAATTTAAAGTGATGTCATTTCTGTGATATTAGAGTCCCAGTTCTGTTGGCTTCAGTGTTTCATGTCCAAAGAATCAGAGACTCCTGGTTCATCTGGAGAAAAGCAGAGATGCTAAATTCACAGCGATGCGTGATTGATCTGCGCTCTCAGGTCTTCCTGCACCTCTGAGACTAAAGACAGGTAGACAGCAATGTGACGGGTTCAACAGGAAACTGCATGGGCTGCGCTGAGATTTGCATGGTGGCGCAAACTTGACTAACAATAACACGATTTCACAAAAGTCACCATATAATTGAATGTGCTTAAACACAGCAATATGTTGGGGAGGGTCACGGCTACAGAAAACTGATCATTGCAGCTCGTTGTGTGTATAAAGGAATGACATGAGATGTTTGTGGTTGTGACAGCAGAACGTTTTGCTCTTCAGCAGCAGGTTGTGAACTGTTGACTCTCTGAAGGAGAATCTCACCAGCAACTCGTTTGGTTTTCACACCAGAGTCACAGCAGGGAACGGTTTTGTGATTCTGGCAGGTCCTACAGATTTTGTTCTGCATGATGATGGCAGTAAAATAACGGAGGATAAAACTGGTGAAGTTAGGAAGGAAAAACTGCCCCTGCAGACTCACAGTCAGATGGCACTTATAATGAGGAACTGATGGTTTGTGGATGTTGCTCATGACTTCCAGCTGGTCACTTTCTGATCATTTTTAATAGCAATAGATCATCGTTTTTCCACCAAATTAAAGGTGAGCGATGAAGACACCCGCCATCTTTTATTTTTCCTGGCAATTTCTACAAGATCTGTAACACAGTTACTAAATATCATTTATAAATTTCTGTTAATTCAGACCAAACATTAATAAAAGTCTTGAAGGTGGCGGTAGTGTAATGATGTCATGTGAACTCTGCGCACCGTGTCAGTGGATGGTGGCGATTTTACAGTGGAGCAAATCGACTGCCAACATTTCAGATTCCTTCACGTCCCACAATCTAACGGTTCCAGTAAGTCTGATGATCTGGTTTGACTCCTAGTCCAGTTTCTTCTCCACCAAGGAAGCCACCAGGCAACCGACGCAATGCAGCACAAAGCGGCAGACTGGCTGAGGCGCATCCATGCGACTGGTTGCACCATCTCTTAGCCTGCAGCAGTTCAGTGTGTCGCAGTTTATTGTGCAACAAAGAGAACCGTTTGCAAACATGGTTCTAAAAATGTACCTTTGAACAGATGTGTCTGGATTTCTGCAGAGTGTCTGAGTATGTTGGGGCCGTATTGAGGACAGGATGATGTCTGGGTCTTGTTTTTGCTTTTGCAGCTGATGGAGTTCTGTTGGGACCTTAAAGGTCCACTGGACGGTTTCTGACCATGAGACAACCTGACTGAGAGTCCGCTCCTCTAAATGGCTTCAACTGGGATGATTGTGAGTTCTGGTTTGTCTGATGAGTGGAAGAGTCAGGGCCTCATCTGCAGCTCAGCCCAAGACTTGATTCTCTGAACAAAACCTTGAATCCAAGCAGCTGGAAAAGGCTTCTTCCATGGGGCTCTGAAGTCAAGAGGCTTGGGAAGACCTCTGAGTAGAACTGCTCCACATTGAAAGGAGTCAGCTGAGGTGAATCTAATCGGGGATTCCCAGGAGGCCGACCCAGAACCTACTGGAGTAGTTAAATATCCCTTCTGGCCGGGAATGGCTGGGGATGTCTCCGAATTAGACTGAGCTGCTGGGAGAGGAACGGCGAAGTTTCCCTTAGAGCTTTTCATTCTGACCTCAGATCAGCAGAGCGTGGATGGATGGATGATATTTTACAACTTATAAAAAGTGAATTAGATTTTGCCAAGGTATTTTTTGTGGGAAACTAGAAAAACGAGGCGTACAGCGCTAAAGACGTTGACCCCAAAACTGTGATATGAACCAAACCAAGGAATCTTTTAACCTCTAGCATTTGCTTCATATTCTGTGTACAGGTGGACAAATTCCAGAAACAGCCATGAAATCAATCAGCTAATCAAAGTTTGGATTTCAAACTGAATTGACGACAATGAATAGAAACTCCTCTGGCCTGCTGGTTCGGCTGATGAACCATAATGAGAAACCGAGGCAACGACACACGACAAAGCAAACTGGTTCATTAAGAGCTTATGGCATCTATACAATAAGGCATTGCTTTAATGAAAAACACTGGACAAACATTTCACAGTTTAATCAGCGTTTGATTGGCACGCGACGTCTCCTCAGCCAAGCATGACAACGTCTTCAGACTGATTGTTTTCGTCGACACGAGATGATCCGCAACGCTGAGGCCTGATTGGTAGAGATGGAAGCAACTGGCCAAAAAATGACGCTTCATTCAGAGCCGTTCTGCGCCGCAAGCTGGGTTAGAAAACAACAGAAACACTCCCAATGCACATATTAGATCCACATAATTTGCAGACATCGGTGGAAATAATACTAATCTGGGAACTTTTCCTTATCTAAAACAGAATTAATAAATGGAAACACCTAATAAACTCCACTTGGGACAGTAGTCCAGAGGGCCATTATGCAGCTAAAATAGCATATTTACAATCATCTATAGTGTGCAACAAAAATAGTCTGTGTCACTTATAGTCTAAGCTGATATGTTCCGGCCGTTTGTCAAAGAAGAAGAGAAAACCTAATCCAAAAAAATGGGAATTCATTAATTGTGCTTTTTAACCCACAGATCCCCTTCACTGCTGAAACGGGACAATTTCAAGAGGCACCAATAGAAGTGCGTACATCAGATAATGAGTATCTCTAAAGCTATAACAAAGACTGGAAATACAAACAGTAAAGAGTTTATTTATACGTCTATAAAGGTGGTACAATTCCCTTCGAGTCCTATGTCCAGTTTAAAAAATATTTTCTTCACTCTGTCCTGCGTCCGACAAGAAGGATCTTTGTGTCAACACGCAAAGCCCTTATGATGCTCTCAGAGAAAAAAAGTCTTTGCCAGGATTTTCCTAGTCGTCCAAATTCTGGATCACACACAAAGCTAAAAAAACAACAAGAAGAGTTTTAATGACGGATGCTGATAATGTCCGTTCACATTTGTGATGCAGTTCAAGAATCGTCCGACACGGTCTTTAGACAGTTACCTCATTCTTACTGGCAGTGCGGTACGTGTGGTGGTGGCCGGGAATGTACTGTAGGTGGTCCACCGTGTGTGTTCGTCGGGACGCGAACGCCTGCCTCTTGGACGTGGATGTGCCGCCGTGATGGTTGACCATCAGCGTGTTGTACGAGTCATTGGAGGCACTGGGTTGGGAGTGCATCTTGGTCATCTTGTGGCGGTCCATGACCGGCGTGGTCGGCATTAGCATGTCGGCGTGAGACATTGCCCGCGCCATGGCCTTCTCCCGGAACTTGTCACGCCTCATCGCCGGGGACAGCAGAGGATCCTGGGAGTGGAGGCGGTCCGCCGACAGCAGCTGCTCGTTTGACAGGTTGCGGCTGCTTCCGTACGCGGCGGCTGCCATGGCACCGTACGACGACAAGCCGTAGTCTCCACGCCGCGGCGTCCTGGGGGGGGACAGGACGTGGTCCTGGGACATGGCCCTCTGCACCCGCCGGGGGCGCTGCCGCTGCTGGTGCTGCTGGTGCTGCTGGTGCTGGTGGGGCTCAGCATTCAGCTTCACCATGTGGGTCGGTCCACGACCAGCAAAGTCAGGATGAAGATGCTTCCTGGGGTAGTAATCGTCCATGTCTTTCTCGCCTGTGGAAGGATGAGGAGGTCAGAGAGAGAGAGTTTCTCAGAAATGGATCAAAATGTGACTCTATTGTCTTAGTGGGAGAAAAGGACTAAATGGGCAAAAAGGACTAAAGGGCTAAACGGACTAAAGGGCTAAACGGGCTTTTAGCCACTGATGGCCGACATATTCAAAATAAAAGCTCCTTTAAAAAGTGTTTCTGTGGCTGCAGTCATTATGGATCCTGCCGTCCACTGATGTCAGCTGATTGGTCACAATAGACAATATGATCTATAATATCATTATTGCTCAGATGATTTATTTATGTTTTTGTTTTAGTTTAAGTTTTTCCACAAATTTATGTTAAAAGCAGTAAATCTTCAGGGCCAGTAGGATTGTTATTAATAAAACCATAATTTCAAATCAGCACTGAGGTTTTATTAGGATGTTATTTCTGACTCACTACATGCATCTTCAGAAAGTCTCACCAGCCAAACAGCTTTTAACACTTTAATGTAAATAGAAGAAAAGCCTGTCAGAAAACAGGCTTCTGGCAGCAGAACATCGATTTATTCAGCTGCTTTCTGCACAAACAGACAAACCAAAAGTGTCATTTAGTCAAAAACTTTCTGATGATGGAATCAGCCGTTAGTCGTAAGGACCTCTGTGTTTTAACGCTCCGATTCCAACACTTTTCACAAAGTTAATGTTCATGTGCTTAATGGAAAAGTAAGAAGATTCTCCACCAGTGATAAGTTTTAATCTTCTCCAGCTTGAGGGGAAACACAGTTTATCACCTAATGCTCTAAATTATGAATTCAGGAAAATTTTTAAAATTTGATCAAATCAACAAATGCCAGCAGGGAGAAAGTTTGGATCGTCTCTAATCTGGTGGTTTTTAACGTTTTAATGCTGAGCAGGTGAGTGGAATCAGTAGAGTCCGAAACGGCTCAGTCTAACGTCCCTGACTGACGTCCATCATGGCGCCTCAGTGTGATCAGGATTAGCACAGTTTGTGATTATTACACATTATTACATCACCCTTTCTAAAAACAGAGCTGCGCTTTTAGGTTTTCTAATAATCTGTGAAAATGTAATAAAATCCCTGATCATGTGATACATGTCAGAACTTTATTACATGATGCCATTTTAATAAAGTTTTATTGCATTTTGAAGCAGATTTTATTACATTATTACCTATTGCAGCGTTATTACAACATTTCTTTTTGGTGTTTTTATTGAAATGTAAATAAAAACAGAGGACTGGTGTTTTGCTGTTCTGATTCTTCTGACAGAAACAAACTTTGAATAAAAATAATAGGATCTGAATCTGAAGCTTTGGGCTCTGACTGCCTGTAGCGGGACAGCGCCGGAGCTGCTGCAGGAAGGAACCAGATCGACATGGAACCGCTGATCTGGGTTCTGTTTCAGCTGCAGTCTGCATTATATCAAGGCCTAATTATACTGGCTCATATGCTTTATTTCAGTTAAACCCAGACTGATGCAGTCAGTTCATTTCACAGGCTGAGATGATTAAAGATCATTTCTGCTCAGTGATGAAACTGCAGCTCTTTGCTGTTAGCCTCCTAAACTCCAACCGGAGCTGCAAACGTTCATTTCCACAAACAGATAATTAAACTCCAGCTGCCACTTCACTAAATTACATCTTGTACAAACATTATATTTATCCATCAGAAGGTGCAAGAATGTAATGCAAATTCTTAATAAAGAGATCTTCAGCAGATCTGGAATAAATGTGTGGGCGTGTGTGTGTGTGTGTGTGTGTGCGTTTGTTTCTAATATCTTGTGGGGACCATTTTCCTTACACTACGTTGTGGGGACCCACTGCTCCTTGTGAGGACTGAAGCCTGGTCCCCACAAGGGGAAACACTGTTTTGGGGTCAGGGGTCAGATTTAGGACTAAGGTGTGAACTGAGTTTTGGTTAGGGTTGGGGTTGGGTATGTAATGGTTAGGGTTAGGATAAGGGTAAGGGTTAGACTGTAGAAATGAATGGAAGTCAATGGAAAGTACCCGCAAAGATAGCTGCGCAAACGTGTGTGTGTGTGTGTGTAGGTGTGTGGGTGCGTGTGTGCGCGTGTGTGTGGGTGTGTGTGCGTGTGGAGGGCAGCGGCATCATTTCGGTTCGCTCCATCTGTTTTCTGGTTGATGTTTTAACCCTTTCAGGGTGATGACATCACAGCGTTCCCCACTGCTCTCATATTTTAAATCTGCTAATTGAAACATTACAAACAGATTGTACTAATTTAATTTAGTTCATTATTGCTGTCTTTTGAAATAGTTTTATTAAACAGGAACTGAATTAAATGTGGGCATGTTTCACTGTGTGAAGTTTAAATCCAACATGCAGTTTGGATTTGAGCTGAAAAATGAAAGCTTTCCTCTAAGGTTTATGATTTATGCTCAATTCTGCAAGCATTTTTCTTTTTGCTCAGTAAAATCACAAGCAAATATAACTTAGTTTGATTCATCATAATAGTTTTGCTTTTAATCCTAATTTAGGTTTTATTATTTTGACTGCTAGATACATTTTAATGTGGAATAAATGTGTAATCTCTTTAATCTGTCAGGGCTCCACAGATTATGATTTTAGGTGTTTATGAATATATTAATGTAGTTTATTAAGGCTGCACTCGACTACAGAAAACAAATTCAACTAAAGCCAAATTAGAAATGTTGTGAAGTACACCGATGTGAATTCAGACGATTCTTTCCCAGAGTTACATTCAGGCCAGTTGGGCTCCAGGTCAAAGGTCACGGCATGTGCAGCTTCATCTCAGGTTTTATGAACTCCTCTGTATGAAACATGTCCCAAAGAGTCTGACTGGCTGTTAAAGTTTAAATATAATTTAGACTTTGATGAAAAGGAGCAAAAATCATATATCAAATAAAAGTATTGATTAATGAGGTTCTGGTTGTTCACACAGCTTTTCTATCTCAGCTTAATAAATACAGAGTTGGATTAGTTGTGTTTTTGTTAAAAATGAAAGAATGTGAACTTTTTTTTTTTATTTTTTTACCAAAGCTGCTCCTTCCTTTGCAGATTTACTTTTGAAAACACATTAAAGCAGATAAACGCTGGAAGGAGATGTTTCATTCATACATCCTAATGAATGACCAATGACATCTCTAAGTGGCTTTCTGTTTGTCTGACTTCAGACCTTGAGTGGCGGCGCTTTAAAGTCTGTTTTACCTGAGAGCCTCTTGTGAAAGAATGCTTTTAAAAGAACAGCAGCGCTCCGACGAAGAGCCGTAATGTTTTTGCTGAGAAATTACGTTGAATGTTAAACGCCTCTCTGGAATGAAGAGCGTTTTATAAAAGATTTACAGTCAACAAATCTGCTAAATGTGATAACAGCAAAAGCCAAACGAGTTTCTGCGGCTCGCATAAGTTGACTGATAAACCAGGAACAATATGGGAAACAGCAGCTCCTCTTATCTGTCCCAGAGTCTGATAAATGATGTGCTTCTGAAAGTGTTTCAGATAAAAGCAGGAACAAAATGTGGCTTGATTAAAGCAGCGTCCTCTCAAGGAGAGCACAACCAAACAATCTGAAGCTGGTTACCATGGCGACTGCGACCGAATCACCGATACGATACTTCAGTTTGATATATCATCAAAGCTCCGACCTGTTGGTGTTTTTTACGTTTTTCCTTCCAGTTATTTTGTTCAAACCTTCAACAGAATTTGTTCAAAGTTGATATGAAACGTATCACTAACATATTGATACAACTTTTTTGTGTATTTTTCCTAAATAAACAAATGCAAATAAATTACCACTGGAGAGAAAATCGAAACTAAACTTTTTTTGAAGAATAGTTCAGAAATTGCAACAAAAGTTAAAATGTGACGAGGGAATCAGAAACTGAAACCAAACATCAATTTCAGCTAAAAGTAAATAAAAATCATCCGATTTCACATTTTTATCCTCTGAATGTTTAAAACATTTTTAAATTTGTTAACACAAAAATCTCACTAAATCTGTTCCACATTTTTTCTGTTTTTGTATAAAACAACGTGAATGCTCCTCTCTGCATCATCGTTTCATGTTTCTGTTAAATAGTTTTTCCATAAGCAGGGGTGCAAATTTTCTATCTTTCCAAACTGAATTTTCCTTTGAATATTTTATTTATACAAATAGGAGAATATTTGGAGTTCATTCCCACAGAAACATCGGCGAATAGCCGGGCTCCAGTTATTCCTTCAGTTTGCATTTCTTAAAGGTTTTAGGTTATTTTTAAATATTAAAACAGTTGACAGCTTTGCTACATTCCTGAACGGGAAGGCTGCTCACTGTAGAAATCATTCAGTGTTCATTATTTTACCGTCTGTTCAGATTCATTTCTTCTGTCAGACCATCCAAACCCAAACAGTCTGACTGACTGGGTTCTGCTGAAGAGAGCCGTTATAGAGGAACATACAGCTTAATGTCCAGTCACATCATTCAGCATGGTTTAGGATGTTAAATGATGTCCTGTGTGATGCCTCATCAGGCTAATTGTTAGCTTCAGTGACATTAAATCAACAGAAGAAAGACATGAAGCGTGCAGCAGTCAGCCCACATCATTACAACATGGCTAATCTCACTCAGGATAATGAACTGTGGTATTGCTCTGACATTACGGCGCCATCACGGTGGCATATTAACCGTATTCTACTGAAAAGGCTCTTAATATGTCATTAACAGACATCAGCAGCATGACTTGCGCTGCAGATGGGATCAGATGACACGATGAGGCGATGGGAACAAACATGGAGGCTTCAAGCGTTTCAGGATCATTTCTCTGCAAAATGTGAAAAGGTGAGCAGACGTGTGAAAACAGGAGCGTCTCGTTAAATCAGAATATCATCCAGTCGTTCATCTGCTTCAGTCAAACTCCAGAGATGAAGATTTTTTATCCACATCAATTCATTTCAGTTGTTTCTCTCAGAATGAACAATCCCGGCTTACAGCCGCTGTAAATAAACACCAGACCAACAGACGAGGGATTTGATTATGAAATATGATCAGAGTCCAGAAACCAAACAGGAAGTGACCTCACTGAGGCTCCTGGGTCCTTAAACAGTCTTAAATTGTTGCATCTACAATTAAAAATAAAGTAAAAACAGTAAACATGTTGATCACATGTCTTACACTTTGTAATGGTAGAACTATTAAATCTTGAATAGTTCACTTTTCTGCAGAGGTTGAGGCTACTGCTAACTCACTGCTAACTCACAGTTAGCAGTGAGTTAGGGTAGGGTTAGTGCTGGCAGCTAACCCTACCCTACCTACGCTAACTCACTGCTAACACAGCGCTGTAACTCTCTGCTAACACAGCGCTGCTAGCTAGCCATCTTTTCTGCGTGTATCATGGTGTTGTTGACGTTTGGCTCATTTCTGTTTCCAATCCAGATGATTGTGTGCAAAACAACTTGATGCTAATATTTTAAATTTGTTACTGTTTTCATGTCTATCATAATACAGGTCTTAATTTGACAAGTCAATTTTCTCATAAGTCATGTTTGATTGATACAGAAACTGAAGGTACCATGGTTACTTGATTGTGTTATGAAATGGCAAAGAAAAAAAAGCTAATATTTCCTCTCTAAGTTTGCAACATTTTTCAATGTATTGTATGAATTTTGCTTCTTAAATATGACTTATTATGCTTCCTTGAACAGGTTAGGATGGTCTGTGGCCTATTCAAAACCTGTTCACTACATTTTTACACAAAATGATTCTCAGGAAATTAGGTTTTTTTCTGCTGTTTTCAGGTCTCTGTCACTTTAAATCCAAATAATCTGCTGTTGGCCACACCCCCAACTCAATGTTTACACTCGCAGGTTAAAATGGCTGCAAACAGACGCACAATTATACAACTGTGCATCTTTGAAAAGCAGAAGTGGAGCCTCCTGCACAACCAACAAGAATGCAGCAAGTGGTTTCTGGATGTGAGTCAAGAACCCAACACTTGAGTTTTCCAGCAGCCATTGTACAGCGCATGCAGCAGTAAAGACCAGCTGACCAAACATGCTGGATCTCAGTTTGGATGGCTAGGTAACGGGCTGGGTAATGACAATTGAGAAGTTTTTGAAACGGTTCGTTTTCCAGACACCAAAATCATAAATTTATTGAAAATAAATCCCTTTTTGGGTTCTTTAAATGCTTGGGTTGTTTTTTAGAAGCAGTTCAGATAAAAATGTGCAAAATGTGAATCTTGCACATGAGATCTCCTCTAAAGATATTCTGACTCGCAGAGACGCCCCGTTCTGGTCACCAGGCGTCATCAGGAGCATGCAGGGGCGGGTGGACCCGTTTCTGGGCGGGGCATGAGGGTGACGTCATTCCGGGTCGCTCGTTTCCGACGGCGACGGAGGACAAATGGAGGAGCACCTACTTAGTCTGTGAGGAGAGTATTTACTTAAGTCAGGCTTGAGCGGCAGCTCGTAGGCCGGCTGCAGGTGGTTCAGGTTCTGGAAGGACCTGGACAGCGAAACGTCGTAGGGCTCGGTGGCCGAGGTCAGGATGTTGTTGATCCGCTGCGGCCGGTCTGCAGGGAACAAGGGAACAAGTTGCACTGCGGTCAGAGAAAGAGGACGAGTCAGAGCGCTTAGTGAAGGAGAAAGGTCCAAACTGAAGATCTTCAGGCTTTTATTAAATCAGGGTTGAAATAAAACTAGAATAGAAACTGAATGCTGCATGTGTTACATGAACATTTAACTTTCAGCTCTGAAAGGTTTGAACTTGTAGCAGCCAAAAGGTTCAGACGTTTCTGGCTTGTCTGGGAGTTTGAGTGACCCAGAGAGGAAACTGGACTCTAACCAGTCAGAAAGGCTGTTAGGGGTCCAGTCTGGGGAAAATCGGTTCTGATTTCCTGTGACGCGCTGCGGCTGCTTCAGAGATGGACTCAATGTGAACAACAGCCAGAAACACAGGAATTACACCGCACCATCCGAACATTTACACCGAAACCTTTCAATGTTAGCTCCAGTTTAAGAAGGCCTGTGAGAAGTTTAGATTTTTAAGGAAAATAAAGAGGTCACCACAATAAATCAAGCTTTTTTTTTATTTATCTTTGATGTGATAGATCCAGTTTCAAACTAAAACCTGATCAGTTTCTAGTTTCAACAGTTCTGATTTCAGCCATCAGATTATTTCTTACGTTTTTCACCTGAAAGTTGATTATTTTTCAGTTGAATTGTGCAGGATAAATGTCACACGTACAGTTAAAGTCTAAATTCAGGTCAGTTGGAAGCAGCAAAATTATTTTTATTTGCTAAAAATTAGAAAACTGAGCAAAAACATTTCTGTTTGGATTTTTTTTGGTGACTTTCTCTGAATTCAGAGCAGAAAACAGAAGTTTGGTCTGATTTAACTTCACACAATCAGAAACAAAGTTTTTTATTTGGTGTATGTAAACTTCTGGTTTCAATTCTGTAAAGTGAAAATTATGATGATCTCAGTTTTTGGTGGATGTAGATTTTATTTATTAAAGTTTTAGATGGATATATTACGAAAGTTTTTATTCTCAGTAACAATAACAATATTTTCTATGTGGTTCTCAAACTTTGATGACAGAAACAGACTTTGTCTGATAAAGTCAATCATAAATTAGGATTAAATCTTTGAAGCAGTCAGACAGGATGTGTGAAAAATGGAGCTGTTGTAATAATGTAAATATAAAGGTATAAAGATGCGTTTCCAGGTAGAAGGAAACATTTCTGTCTTTGAAGTTCCAGCTATTATCTGGGATCCATAACCGTCTCAAGGTCACGGTGAAGGGCGGGATGTTTCTCTGTTGCGTTGCATTCAGTTCATCTCAGATTTATTTTTCATTTTCCTGTTTTTTATTTGATTTATGAAGAGAATAAATAAACAGGAATAAAAGTCCAGTGAAATGTTCATCATCTAAAACTTGTTTCAAATATTCAACCTTTTTACATCTTTAATGTGACAAATTAAATTAACTGGAAAACAAACAAAATCTGTTGGGAAGACATCTAAACTCTTTTTATTAAACTCTTCTCGAGTTTGCGTTTATGATCTATTAAAAATAATCTGATGAATCTGAAATGAAGCTAAGCTGGTTGGATTTTCCTGATATTTGAATCATTTATAAAATATCTACAGAATCAGGTCAGTGTGCAAATGTATCAGTCAGGAGAAAACACAAAACGTATCACAGTATTTCCTGTTCAAGTATTAATAATTGCAGATTTAAGGGAGAAAAACCAAGTTCTGGTAAAAACCAACAAAAACAAACAAACTGGAGGTTTGAGGGACAAAGAAACTGCTCCAAAAACAACACTGTACAACACCAAGAAACAAACCCACAATGAAACACGGTGGTGGCAGCATCATGCCCTGGGTTCCTACAGATGGACCTGGTTTAGATGGTTACAAACACAAGTCGATTTTTGGCCCAAAACCTTCAAAAAAGCTGAAGATCCGGAACGTTTCATCCAAACAGAGATCAGAATAAAGTCTTCAGAGGAGAATCAGCTGGACGACCTGAACTGAGTTCAAACATCCTCACAGAGAACCAGAGCAGCAAAACCTCAAAACATGCTGCAATAAAGTATCACTTTGGAGTTTTTCATGTAATCCACCCATCACATTTGTTTGCTTCTCTGTTGAATTGTGCACAAAAAATGTCAATAGAATATTTCTAAAATGATTCATCTTGGTTTTGTTTTTCCAGCTTCAACAGAACATTTTGAGTGAAGATGTTTGACTGATAAGGTGATAAATCTGTTCAGGCTTAATGGAGATTTATGGCCACCAGCCAACGAAATGCTTCAGAACGCAACCAGATTTGCATCTCAGTGTTTGTGTTTAGTTTGGTCTGTTGAAGCATCGAATCCTCTCGGCTCTCTGACGTGATTCAGTTGTTGGGTTCTGATGAACTGATCCTCTCTGCAGCTTTGATTCGTCTGAAGCTGCATTAGAGCAACAGTTCAGCGCAGCGCCTTGAGTGCTTCAGTTCAGGAAACCATTTCATGACACCATTAAAGCTCCCGCACTGCGCGGAGCTCCTGCAGCTCCAGAATGTGGGACGACCAGTCACGGGTCGGGAGGCGCGCTGGGTGGGAAGGACAGGGACCCGATTAAAAATAGGCCTGGGGCGGCTGCTGCGGGGCGCAGGGACACGGAAATAAAGAACAGATTCAGTGATTGAGCTAAAGGTCATGTGTTGAAATGCAGCAGCTTGACATTTTGTGACTGCAAAGAATACACAAGCACTGAAAAAAAACTGAAATGAGAACAAAATGATCCCGGTGTGCAGGAAACCAGCTTGAATCTCTGCTGCTCATGACACATGTTGAACGAAAAGTGATGAAAACGTACACATAAAGACTATGTGTATCACTTACCGTATCCCAGTGGTCTGTGGGCTAACGGGTCAGAGAGAGAGGACGGTTATCAACAAACGCTTCACAACAAGACGCCGCTGTGGAAAATGGCAAGACTGCAGCGAGGGGTTAACAAAAGGTCCAAAAGAGCAAAATGTGAATTATGCATGGAGCTAAACAGACTTCAGTAGTTCTGTTTGAAGAGTCTCATTTGGCTCTGAAAGTATTTTCAGACCCACTTCCCAGAGAAAAGCATCCAGACGACACACAGGAACCCAAACACCTCCAAAACTCTGCCTGCTGCAGAATACCAGACAGAATCATCAGATTCACTCATTCATCACATGAATGAGTTTGTTTCTGTTTATCGTCGCTGAGCTGCAGGACGGTCAGTAAAACATTAAATCACTTTCAGAGAAACAAACTAGGAGCAGTGATGGAGTTCTAAACAAGACCACAAACTGCAGGTATTTTATTTACTTCTGTGGAACTGAAAGGCTTTGTTGGTCCAGGAAACCAGATCTTTGCAGCCTGCAGTCAGAATCATTTTGGCCCGTTTACTCACCCAGTTTGGGAGTCAGCGCCGTCAGGTCCAGATGGCTGTGCTGGTACTCATGGTGGTGGTTCCCTGTTGTTAGAAGGAAAGAGAAGACAAATAAAGCTCAGTCAAAACCTGGCAGAAATCTGGCCTCATTCCTCCTGCCTCAGTTTATCACCACACTTATAAAAACTCACTAAGAGCAGGAAAGAGATTCTTCTTTAAATTCTAATTTCTCTACAGAATTACTACCCTATTTTAGTCAAAAAGTGGTTTCTGAACAATCCTGTCAGTAATCAGTAGCAGAGAAAAAAGCAGACAGTTAGTGATTCCAAACCAAACATCAGATCAGATCAAACCAGATCAGATCAAATCAGATCAGATCAAACCAGATCAGATCAGATCAAACCAGATCAGATCAAACCAGATCAAACCAGATCAGATCAGATCAAACCAGATCAGATCAGATCAAACCAGACCAGATCAGATCAAACCAGATCAGATCAGATCAAACCAGATCAGATCAAACCAGACCAGATCAGATCAGACCAGATCAGATCAGATCAAACCAGACCAGATCAGATCAAACCAGATCAGATCAAACCAGATCAGATCAGACCAGATCAAACCAGATCAGATCAAACCAGACCAGATCAGATCAAACCAGACCAGATCAGATCAAACCAGATCAGATCAGATCAAACCAGACCAGATCAGATCAAACCAGATCAGATCAGATCAAACCAGATCAGATCAAACCAGATCAGATCAGATCAAACCAGATCAGATCAAATCAGATCAGATCAAACCAGATCAGATCAGATCAAACCAGATCAGATCAAACCAGATCAGATCAGACCAGATCAAACCAGATCAGATCAGACCAGATCAAACCAGATCAGATCAAACCAGACCAGATCAGATCAGACCAGATCAGATCAGATCAAACCAGATCAGATCAGATCAAACCAGATCAGATCAAACCAGATCAGATCAGATCAAACCAGATCAGATCAAACCAGATCAGATCAGATCAAACCAGACCAGATCAGATCAAACCAGATCAGATCAAACCAGGTCAGATCAGATCAAACCAGATCAGATCAAACCAGATCAGATCAAACCAGATCAGATCAGATCAGATCAGATCAAACCAGATCAGATCAAACCAGATCAGATCAGATCAGATCAGATCAGATCAGATCAAACCAGATCAGATCAAACCAGATCAGATCAGATCAGATGAGATCAGACCAGATCAGACCAGATCAGATCAGACCAGATCAGATCAGATCAGATCAGATCAGATCAGATCAGATCAGATCAGATCAAACCTTCTTGGATGTTTTCTTGCTTATAATTTCACCCATAATAAGAAAGAGGAAATGACAGTAAAAGGACAACATGCATGAAGGAAAAAACTATTTCAGTTCATCACAGCTGATAAGAAATCTTAAAGATCGCTGCAAATATTTTCCCAAAACTAAAAATAAATCGTTTGTCCTAAAGCCAACAGGAGACGTTGGAAATTTGGTTTAACTGTTTTTTTAAGAAACTTTCAGAGAAAACCACTTTGTGAAAAACTTAGGCTGTTTTCCCTCCTTCAGTCGGGTCAACCCGGTTCTACTGGAACCAGAACATCTGCTGAACCTGCAGCTGCTGTGGTTCTGAGTCAAACCAACCTGTTCCCCTCCTGGCCTGTGGGGGCGCTGCACCAAGAACCACTGAAGGAAATGACACAAAAACCTCTGAAGACGCTGAGAGCAACTTCCTGTTTCACCAGATGGAAACAAGATGGAGGCGTCAGATTTTAGTGGGATTTGGATAAATACCACGAGCTGCTTCTGTTAGCCTAGCTGTTTCACGCTAGGCCAACATGTTAGCTTTGGTTGTATTTACCCAGAATGCCCTTTGCTGTAGTTCACGTCCTACTTTTGGAGCGGTCTCTGGTCCGCTTGGCGTTCAGATTTGCATTGAAAGCGAACCAGAGTTCACTTCAACCGAACTCAGACCAAGGTTTGGAGGACCAGAGATCAGAGGTCAGTTAGCGTTCACACCTCACCAACCGAACTGGACTTTCTAGACAATCGGACTGGAGTTGGATTAAAGTGGACTGAACTGGGATGAAACTCATTCTGAACCAGAAGACGCCTGATTGGATCCAAACCATCTTTTACTTTATGCAACAGATAAAAACGTATCAGCTCACAGGGATCCTCCTGAATCTGTGAAAGTCTTCCTCAGAACATGACTGACGTAATGATGACATCAGAGCAGGTTGACTAACATTTCTAAGAGTTTTTCTGATTGATGATCTCCTGTTAACAGGAGCAGTTTCAGCTCCGGCTCATTGTGATCCGTTGTTCTTCTCAGTCATTTGATTCTGCTGGAGAACAAAACCGCTCCGCTTGTTACACACAACATTCAGAGCCTGCCGGTTGGCGGTCAGCCGTGTTCATTTGTCACCCAGTGAGCAGAAACACAAAGGAAAGTGTTTTCTAAAAGCCCCAGAGTTCTGCTGAGCTCCGTGAAAAGCTTCGGCGCGGCGACCGGGCCGGCTCGGCTTCAGTTAAAGATCAATGTTTGCATGTCGCCGGGCGGATTCTCCTCTGGGTGCATGTGACATTTCTGACAAATGTTGAGTGTTGCTCAGATCCAGATGTAAATATGTTGCTGAAATGTGATTAACCGGTTTTAAGGAGCCACATCGGATAAACAAACAGTCCCGGTTTGTTCTCCCTGCAGGCCGCTCTAATTACAAATATTGGATCTTGGAGCCAATTATGTTTTCTCCTCAGAATGGAAAGCAAAATAAACGCAGCTCTTTAAAAGCAAACCCAAAGCTCAGCTGCTGGAACCCAGGATTTTGTTTGGGATAATTTCTGCATTGTGACTTTATGAACGGTTTCACAGAACGTCTCTTATTGCAATCAGCAAATAAAAACATTTTTGGCCAGTGAGAAACGCTCTAATCCTGAACAGAAGCCAGAGAAGATTCAGACATGAAACGAACACTTTCACCTTTTCCTGAGCTCTGATTGGCTGTGTTCTACACCGCCCGGTTCTACACCGCCCGGTTCTACACCGCCCGGTTCTACACCGCCCGGTTCTACACCACAATACATATAGAAGCAGCTTTCAGCTTCTAGGCACCACAGATCTGGAACAAACTTCCAGAAAACTACAAAGCAGCAGAAACACTGAGTTCCTTTAAAAAGACTGACTCGCCTCCTGTTTAGAGCTGCTGTAGTAACTGGAACATTGATCAATAAATTTCATGTATTTATATATATAACATAATGTTTATTGTTTGTTTCATAATTAGTTACAGTATGATGTATTTTATATTGATATATTTTATGATTTGAAGCACTTTGAACTGCTTTTCTGATGAAAAGTGATCAACATAAAAACAATTAAATGCAAAATGCTGCAGCTAGAAGCACAAAACATTTTAATAAGTCAAACTGGATCTGGATATTAAAGTCCTGCTGTCACCGTCCGCCCCGTCATTTTGCACAGACTCATTCTGTTTTTGACTTTTCTCTCTCAAATTTTAATACCAGATAAATATAAACAAAACTCTGTTTAAATGCAACAGTAACAGCTGCACATGCAGCTGCATCCTGTCTTTCATTTACAGGCATCAGCCTGATATGTACTCCACACTTTTCAGATTATTTTGTAATAAAATTTGAAATTTGTGACATTTTCTCCCCAATTTTAGCTATACATAAATCTGCATTAATTAGTTAGAGCTGTGTTAACATTGAGAAGTGGTTTAGAAATCCTGCCAACATCAAATATGGAGTAAATTAATGAGCTTATAGATGTGAATCTTTCAGTATTTGTGTGAAAATCACTGCAGGTTTTATGAACAGAAACATTTACTCATTAAAACAGAGAAGACCAAAGTTTTAATGGCTCTTGTTGGTCATTTTCTTGGTTTCCCGTTGAGTCCTTCCTGATCTCTCTGCTTCAGTGAAACGAACCAAAGCCTCTTAATGCCACATCTCTGGGTAATTAAAAAAAATCTAATTTCTCAGTTTTCCCTTTTGTGCAAGTAAACAACTTCTGAGAAAGAAAAACTAATAGAACACTTTGTCTCTGATTTTCTTTTAGCTTTTGACAAATTGGTTAATTTTCCACTTCATAAACTCCAGATGTGGACGAGACTCCGCCATGTTTGTTTGGATCCGACGGTCTCGCCGAGTCTTTCCGTTTCCCACGACGACGGCGCCTCCAGCAGCTTCTGTGATTTACTAACAAGGATAAGCACAGATTTATCTGATGTCTTCTTCGATATCTCAGAAGTAACATCACACAAAGCTGCCGTTATCCGTGCCGTGGAACATTGGAGTCCAGCAGAACAGGAAGCAGGAAACAGGAAGCAGGAAGCAGAAGAGTTCACAGCAGAGGTGGGAAAACTTCCCAGAAGGAAGAAACCTGCTCAGTGGAAACTGTTTTAAACCTGATTAGAGATCAAATCAGGGCCTTGAGTTTGACACAAACCTGGCGAGGTTCATTTGAATGAGTATTTATGGAAGCATCTGCAGATGATTAATAATGTTTTAAGAGTTTAGTGGGTTTTATCGATACAACCACTATGATCTCAATGAACAAATAAATGCTTGAAAAATAAACCTGCATGCAGAACATCCTCATGAGTTTCATTTTTTAGCTGAATTACTGAAATAAATGACAGTTTTGATCATTTTCTAACTTATTGAGAAAGAGGCGGGATTCCTTCAAAGTCTGGACCGGATCTGGACTGGACTTCTGATTTATGCAACAGGATGGACAAAAATAAACTTTTTATTCTCTTGGTAAACAAATTTTAGCTATAATTATATAGCATGAGAATGTGTTTAATATTTAAATAATCTGAATTGAAAATATTTTATTAAGTGCATTTCTGACAACATAAAAACAGAAATACTAATTTAATCTCCTCCCGTTCAGACCATCATATCACCTCTTGACCCAATTACTGCATATTATCCGTCCGATGCTCCAACCAACGATAATCAGATCTGAGGTGAAAGCTTGAGGGCAGACGCAGGACAGCAGCAATTAAATAACGACGCTCTAATCGTTTTCAGGGCATCATCTTTTGTTTGGTGTGAAGAAAATGCAGCCAAGTATCTAAAACGAATTATCCCGTAAGTTATTTTCTATAATTACGCTCCGTGTTTTCCCATAATTACACTGGCTCCTCGGCATATAGCAACTGTAGATAAGCAGGGTGATGGAGCGATTAAATGGAGAAGAAAAGGCGGCTTTGTCAAGACACCACAAACTGGAAAATTGCAACTGAGATCTTTTAATGACTTTGTAATTATGAGTCAAGCTCTGCTGCTTGGTGGCATTTAACGCAGAGCGAACAGAATGCTAACACTCACTGTTTACATCCAGGATCTGCAGGAATTTCACTTTAGGTGAAGCTCATCTCATTTCACAAACTGAGTTTTGGGTTTTTCTGCTGAAATTGATTATGAAGTAAAAATCCAGCCTGAAGAGCTTTTTAATCCCATAATGTCCAGATTATCTGGAACAGGAAGCAGGTTGACTTTCACTTCCTTTATGGAAAATCAAAAGTAAAACTAAACAAACATTAATGTCTTGAATGAGTCAAACTAAAAATTCTTTTGACTTATTAGATTTTTAATTATGTAGAATTAATAAATAGAGATGTAATAATTTTTCATATTATGCTGAATGGGCGGGACGGAGAATGCTCCAATCAGGATGATTGGTGTAAAATGGAACCAATCAGGAGTTTGTTTCTCTGCTGCAGGTAAATAATCTAATCAATTATTAATGATGTTAGATTTGACAAAATTATGAGTAAAATTAACAAACTAATGTTTAAAATATTCAAGTTTACATTTATTGATCCATCTATTTGCTACATTAATCTATAATCATTTATTGATCCATCTATTTGCTACATTAATCTATAATCATTTATTGATCCATCTATTTGCTACATTAATCTATAATCATTTATTGATCCATCTATTCGCTACATTAATCTGTTCCAGACTGAGTCGTGTTTCAGTGGATGAAGAGTTTCTGCCTCCTTTCTGCTCGTCTTCATGTTTTTCTGCAGCTCCTCATTTCTCCTGTCAGTCCAACATTTTCCACTTTACAGAATCTCAGGCTTTTCCTGCGCTGCGTGTGTCACGATTACAACAGATAATAATAATTACATCTATTTACATAGAAATGTGATTGATATTTGTCCTACAGAGTTAAGTTTCCTTAAGCGGCTGCTGGAGTTGCTTCCTCTGATCTTGTTATAATCCATCCATAATATTTGGATCCTCGTTCTGAAGTTACCTAATTAAATGATCATTTGCAACAAGTAAACAATTGTGGATGATGATGGTAATTACCAGTGGCTGTAAACCGGGAGGCACTACAACTGCATCTAACAGTATTTATTACAAGACTTGATTAATTTGTCACAGGGAGTTGGAGCGTTTTTTCTTTTTTACCCGGTGACAGTCAGAGCGACTGCAGCGTCACACGCTAACAGGCTGCAGGCTTAATTGATTAGGTGCTGTCATCCAAAATATCGACCTCCCTCATCAGAATCTCAAATGAACACTTGAGTGATAATGTCAGCACTCGTTAAATTTCAGCGCTGTGGGACTTTTTGAAATGTCAAGACAAACCGCGGAGGTTTTAAAACAAGGGAACCTTCTTTAAGTAGATGTCATCAACCCCATTTTCATAATGAGCGGGAAAAGGTCTTGATTGTGCATTCATGATTCAAACATATAATCAAAGTCCTGTCCGTTTCCCCACTGAGCCTCCTGACATCAGCAGAGATGATGGCAGTTTACAGCTTCAAACCTTCCCTGCAGCTAGGTGGCGCTGCAGCAAGTTCAGGCCAAACTGAGCAGAAAAGCACCAGGATTTAACTGGACCGCAGCTCCACAAAGACAGGATTCAGTCCCTCTGCAGGTTCTACATCTTTTCTACTGCAAACTTGTCATCAGGATTTTACCACATTATTTATTTTCATTTATTTAACTCTTAAAAAACACAAATCTGTTTAAAACTGTAATTTGATTTATAAAGTGCAACTGATTAAAAACTAATATATTAACAATCCAGTGCAGTTATGCACATTTAAAAGTAAATAAAAGCTATAAACCTTATATAAACACATAAAAGGATATTTTCACTGTTCTGTGGAACATTTTGCCTTTTAAATGAGACATTTTCTGTTCAGTTTGGAGAATATTGGAGCAGAACAACAGTCAGGTTTTCCAGGTGATAGACCGATCCCAACCACTGTGTTTCCTCATAAACTCAAAGTTTGCATCAATATTTTTCTGACTAACCTGAACAGAAAACATCCATCGTGCTTTATTGTCTGCATCATTTTGTAAACTCATCTGAGTCTCATCATAACAGCTAACATAAGGGTATAAAGGAATGTAACGCGGGGAGTCCAGGTCTTTGACTAGGACGTTTTTCTGTGATCAGTGGTTAGTTGTCACGTTTCACCTGCAGAGGAGGCCGTCTCATCGAGCAGAGACAGAAAAACACCAAGGTCAAAAGAAGGTCAAACTGACCTTCTTGAACACAAAAAGAAAGGAAGACAAAAAGGATGAAGGAGGGAAGAAGGAGGGATGATGGAGGGAAGAAGGAGGGATGAAGGAGGGAAGAAGGAGAGATGAAGGAGGGAAGAAGGAGGGATGAAGGAGGGGAGAAGGAGGGATGAAGGAGGGAAGAAGGAGGGATGAAGGAGGGATGAAGGAGGGAAGAAGGAGGGATGAAGGAGGGAAGAAGGAGGGATGAAGGAGGGAAGAAGGAGGGATGAAGGAGGGAAGAAGGAGGGATNGAAGAAAGAGGGATGAAGGAGGGATGAAGGAGGGAAGAAAGAGGGATGAAGGAGGGATGAAGGAGGGATGAAGGAGGGAAGAAAGAGGGATGAAGGAGGGATGAAGGAGGGAAGAAAGAGGGATGAAGGAGGGATGAAGGAGGGATGAAGGAGGACAGGTGGCCGAGTGACAGTCAGATGTTCTGAAGGCCGTCTGGAGGCTCAGACAGAGACTAATCACTAATAGGTTTTCTGTCATGACACATGAAGGAGTCGCACCAAACAAAGAGACGGAGAAAAAAAACGTCTCCTGCTGCTGCAGCTTCCATCAGAGCTCAACGAAAACCGAGGAAAGAAAAACTGAGAGGAAAGAAAAACCTGCTGGCTGGAGAAGAAACTGAAGATCTACTTCTTTAACTCATTCAGAGAAACATTTCCACAAAACATCAGATGCAAATTTATCTGACCTAAAACTTAAATAAGTTGCTTTTAGAGTCTTTTAGTTTTAGGGGCAGAGCTTCGTCGACCGCCGCCCTGAGGTCATGACCTTCACTGAGGCTCAGCTGCTGTCTGCTTGGTTACTGGTGGAAACGGAACAAGAAATAATTTTGTTTCTGAATAAAAGGCTTCAGACTTTATGGGTGAAAATGATAAAAGTCTAGAACGAGGCAGCAGAACCCAGTCATACTGTCCAGGTTCTGATGATCAGAACCGTCATGGCCGACACGCAGAGAGAATCTGTTCTCCTACAGAACGGTGAGAACAGATCACCATTTCCATTCTGAGCAGCAGGACAGACATGAAAACGTTTCGTTTCAAATAAAACTCACATCAGTTTCTCTTTGTTTTCCACCTGGATATTAATGAAGATTTTATCTTTATGAAAACTGAAAAATGAAACCAGTTTCTGGATCGTTTGAAGATTTAATTGTGATGCATTGAACCAAACTGCATCCACGTTCATCCACTCATGGAAAATAGTTTTTCAATATTCAGTATAAAATATTTTAAAATATGATGAAACAACCATATTTTATTGTTAGCTCAGTTTTTCCTTGAATGCAGTAAAACAGTAAAATGTAGGCTGGGGCTGACCGGAGATTTGCCTGAATAAAAATCCAAACAGGACATGAATAATAAATCCTCAGGTTTGGTTCACAGAAAACAAACTAAACTGTTTGAGACGGAGCTCCATCTCGACTCCTGCAGGATATTTTCATCTTCTTTCTTTCCTTAAACTAAAAATATTTCCCTTTTTAATTAGGCCCAGGAAGCAGCTGCATGATCTTTACTTCACTGTAGATGGAGAAAACGCTTTAATCTTAACAGAGACGAGGCTTTTCTGTGTTTCCTGCAAACACAGGCCCTGGAAAACACACCGACGATCACAGGCAGCATTTTATAAATTACAAAAACAGAAATTGCACTTTGAGGACCTGACGGATGAGAAACTAAATTAAAAGTGAGCTGAAGACGTTGCGGAGAGACGGGAATCTGTTGAAACACACAACGCCACGGCGGAGTGATGCCTTAACAAGCCCTCAGAGCGCCGCGGCGCCTCATTCTGGTGCCAGACATATCCGTCTGCTTTCCAAAGGTTATGACTGCTGCAGATGAAATCCTGCTGGGCATCGCATGACTGGAATTCATTTCATCCAGGTGTCTGTCTCCGTTGCTCCTGACGGCAGAATATAATAACAAAACAAGCACTTTGCAGACAGGAGCAAATGTGTTTGGTTTTAAACCAGTGAATTTATCTCACATCTATCAGGAGAGTCTGAATGTAATGAAGTCATGACTCCAACTGCAGCTGCTGATGATCCTGCAAAGCAACATGGAGACATTTTCATCTTAGTGTTTGATTTTTGAATCATTTCCTGTGCAGATTTGTTGCAACAAGCCCATCATGATGATCAGGTTCATCTTATCAACAAGCTGCTTGAGTCAAACATCAACTCCTGTCATGACTTCCTGAAAGGACAACAATCTGGAAAACTAGTTACCAGCTTCTGGGACACACAGATCTACATCATAAACAGAGATATTATCATCTTGTTTCTTACAAATATGGAAAATCAGGCAACAATTTCTGTTACTATGATTTGTTTGTGACCAGCAAAAATAATCCACAAACTACATGAGAAGCGCCCTGGACGGGCGGCCCTGGACGGGCGGCTCTGGACGGGCGGCCCTGGACGGGCGGCCCTGGACGGGCGGCCCTGGACGGGCGGCCCTGGACGGGAGGCCCTGGACGGGCGGCTCTGGACGGGCGGCCCTGGACGGGCGGCTCTGGATTTGCTCGTCTAGAAGCTGAAATCTCTGCTGAATGTTTTATTCTCTTTTTATCAAACTGATTGTGGGACAAAATCAGAGGATATAAAAGTTGCTCCTTAAATGTTTTCCTGCTACAAACAGGAACAAAAATGTTGGTTTGATGTATAAAATGAGGAAAATAAAAAGCATATTTTGGATGATTGTTTGCTGGGTTTCATATTTAAACTGACTGATGTGTTTCTCCTGTTGTTCATCAGAACCACTAAACCTTAAATCCAATCCCATAACAGCCACAAACCTCATGTTTCTTCTCACAGTCGAAGGCGCAGATTTCAATTTAATCACAATCAGAAACGTTGATTAGGAGTTTGGGAAAATAATGAGCCTCCATTATTTTCTAGCTGTTAGCTTGGAGCCCATTATCCCTGCAGCAGATTAAAACAATTCAGCATAAACATTTCACATTCAGATCTCATTTCCAGTGAGAGTCTGATGAATGAAGCCCGACTGGAGATCCTCGTCTCCCTGGAAGCGGCTGGCGGAGGAGAGCAGGAGCTGCTGCTCGCTGCAGAGGGAAGGATGATCTGCAGCCACACGCTGCTAATTAAATGTATCCAGAAGCCATTAAAAACGACGCAGACGCTGCTGGAGCCAAAGCCTCATTGTGATTGTGTTGGTTTAAATCATCTGGGCTGACAGAAGCGGAGCAGAGCGGAACCGGCGGAGCAGAGCGGAACCGGCGGAGCCTCCACCGGGTCGCGTCATTAGATCAGTTTACTGGTTTCCTGCAGAAACTCCACAGAACCACATCTTCACAGTTTCATTTCTTATGCATGTTTAGCAGTGATCCAGATAGTTTTGCAGTAGAAGAGGACAGATGTATAATTTATCAAGCTGCTGCTGATCATATTCCAGCTTTCCATGCAGAATCTGAGGCAAAGCAGAATGTGGGGCGCCACACTGGCCCGGGCATCCAGGGCGCGTTCTAGGATTATTTTCTATGTTTTCTGTGATTCTTTATTGAAATGAAGTGGATCCCTCCCAGACATTTGAACTTCTCTAAAAACCAAACATACAGTCAACCAACGGCCACAAAGTTATTCCATCCTCAGAAATAATATTTATGTTGTTTCCATCTGGTGAAACAGGAAGTTGCTCTCAGCGTCTTCAGAGGTTTTAGTGTTGTTTCCTTCAGTGGTTGTTGGTGCAGCGCCCCTACAGGCCAGGAGGGGAACAGGTTGGTTTGGTGGAGCAGATGTTCTGGTTCCAAACTGAACCTTCCGGATCATCTGCAGGGAAAACGTTTAAATTTCCATCCTGTTATTTCTGGAGGCCGATCATGTCATAGTGACAGTGATGCAGCAAAGCATTGTGGGAAGTTTAACTGAATCAGAGAAGCAGTGTGGTCATTTCCTTTAGCACATATATATCAATAGATATCGGTTATCAGCCATAATATCAACATCAGACGTCGACCCAAATCAGAGCTTCAGGAAAAATCACGGCTGGTTTTGGTCTAAATGAAATAAAAAAGGAAATTTAAACTCAGACAAATTTTTCTGATCTTAATCCAATAAGGAGACAAAATCTAAAAAAGCTCAACAGAAAAATCAGACTTGGAAAAGTAGAGCAGAAACTTATATTTTATACAACTTTGTAACATTATAAGATCAATCTTCTCCTTATTTTAGAGCCTCCATTAAACCCAGGCGATTGTTTTCCTCCCTCCACTCGGTGACCTACTTCCAACAGAACCGGCTTCTGACTGCAACACGTTGGACTGAATTCACCTTCACAACGGAGCGCTTCCCTTCCTGTGGCCTGACACCTGAGCTTTCAGAGGAAAACAGCTGAACTTGAGAAAGAGATAAGGGCAACTGAACCCCGAGTGGGAAGTCTTAAAATACCCTTTAACTAGGCCAGTGCTGACAGCTCAGGGTGCTGCACGCAGCATGGAGAACCTGTCCACACAGACGGGACACGAGTTACATACAGCAACATGAGGCGCTGCAGGTTCCCACTACCTGCCGCCTCAGAAGCGTTCCGCCGAGGTCCAACGGGTCGGTTCGGTTCTCTGAGCCGCTCCGAGGCGACCGGATCAACTCCACCCATTAAATGTAACTGTCAGACGGTTAAAGATTCACGACATTCACCTCAGATAAGCTCAAAATATGAAAACATATCAGCTTATTAAACAAAACCAAGTCAGTCATAAAACAAACTGATGTTGAAGTTACTGAGCAGAAATATGGAGCAAAAATGAAAAACTACAATAATACAAAAACAATAAGAATAATCCAGAAGGTTTGATGTTTAGAAAGAAACGGTGATTAAAATGTTTCCACAGTGAATCTAATTCCTTACAAAGACAAAAATAAACAATTCAAAATGATTTAAAACTAAAGAAAAAATTATTTATGGGAGAATCAAAGTTAAAAATATTAAAATTCAAAACTAACAGAAAAATCTTCAGCAACTCAGAGAAACTGTGGAATATTGATTATTGATCCTTAAAAGTGATCAAATGATCATAAAGATATGATTATTGCAAAATATAATTAATAATAATACCAGTTAATTAATACTGATTCTGTTTTTGAGTGAAAATAAATAATGATTGTAGATATTTTAGTTTTTATGTATGAATTATTACTGTGATAAATGTCAGATTGTGAAGGTTGATCCCCCGTAAATGCAACATTAAAGTTTTGGCATTAATTTCATTCTGTATTTCTGTAGATGTTTGGTTTCAGGCGCCTTGTTGCTGAAACTAAACTGGAGTCTTTAAACCTTTACTGGATCCCAGTAGTGAACTGGTGACAGATCAGATCTGCCACCGTTACGGTCGCTATGGTGACCAACGTTTCCCAGGAGAGGATCTGACCCGAGGCTCGGCCCGGTCCAGACCCCCTCACAGTCAGCTGCTGCTGAAAAACATCAGCTCTATGGATACAGCAGAGCAGCAGGGTTAAGATACGAGATCCGACTGCAGTGATTTTGACCCAGAAGCCTCGTTTTCCACAGGTCGTCTCTGGTGACCCAGTTTAACGGGAAATCAATTTATCCACACGCCGTTTAAATGGAAACGTACAACTGCACTGTTTCTGTTAACTTTAGTTCATTTATTGTGTTTTCAACACTGAAATGTGGCTTTTGGACCCCGATGCCCCTAAATAAAACCCAGTGCACCAGACGGCTTCAGAAGGACCGACGCTGAAACTGCAGAACCTTCTGTCCACTGAAACTGTAAAGCTGACAGACAATCAGACACGACGCGAGTTGACTCTGAACGCGACGTCAGGTTCTGCAGAAAGCGGTGCAATCGGCCATGACGGCGTGGAAACAACCAGTACACACGCTGGCTTCTGACCAGATGGTCAGCAGCTGCTGGAGCAGCAGCAGGGAGGCGTGGCCCAGCGGCGGCGTCAGTGACAGCAGCTGCAGCAGCGACAGCAGCTGCAGCTGCTGCAGGTTTTTCTGAGCTTCACATCAACGTTATGAAACATTAATGAACCAAGGAGAAAATCTGGGGCTGAACTGATCGATTTAATCTGATCTCTCAATAAAGAACATTTCTGCAGCTGGAACTCCGCCTGATATCTTCTTAGACTCATTAAAATGTCAGGATCTACCAGAAGCAGCTCAAAGTAAAGGAGTTTTTTCACAGATTTTGTTGCTTCTGATTAATGTTTGCTGTTTTTTTCATCTCACAGTGGAATCAAGCTTTTTTTCCCAGCATCAAAGCGATGCAGTGAAATCCTGTTTGCATCCAGGGGCGCGCCGCTCACAGGAACCACCAACTGCTGATTTTAGGTGGCAATTTCCAGCTGTCCCAGTTTGATCATACGAAAACCAATAGAGCAGAAAATGGGGCCAGCATCACTCTGCTGCAGCAGACTGCAGACAATCCAGACTGATTCTATCTGCCGGACCAGCTGCTGCAGCCGGACCGCCTGCTGCAGCCGGACCAGCTGCTGCAGCCGGACCAGCTGCTGCAGCCGGACCAGCTGCTGCAGCCGGACCAGAACCAGCTCACAGGTTCAATACAAATGATCCTGTTTTTAGATGAAACTGTTTCTGTCTCATTTGGACCTAAAGGTTCCAGAGTCTGGAGGAAGAGTGGAGTCGGTGGACTGACCAGCGACGTTTGGGTCGCCATGACGTCTGCTGGTTCTGGTCCACTGGGTCTCATCAGATTCATAGTCAGTCCAGTTAAAGCAACTTTCCACTGCAGTCTGAACGACAATTCTGACCTTTTCAACAACGTGTTGAACTCAGGTTTTCCAGATTCTGCCATCTGAACGGTCGTGTCGCATTTTTACTTTTACGTCGTGATGTCAAACATGCGTCATGATTCTGCAGCAGAAGGAGACGGACAGTAAATCTGGAAGCAAACAATAAATGAAACTTTAACTATACCATCGCGCCTGATCGACCCAAACAGGCGATGATCCACTGACGGCCGAATCTTTTTATTAGCTTCCTTCGTTCTGTTATGATTTTTTAACGGTTTTATCGCCTCTGATTGCTGAATAACTTTCAGATCCATCCACAGCGGCGGCGGCCATCTTTACTGCTGTAAACAGAGCGCTGCTGGGTAACGTCGACGTTCTTAGGGAACCTAAACGGCTCACACAAAAATCTGACTGGTCGCATTTTATTAGTGGCATAATGAACATGTAAAAAAAATGGCAGTCTGCTTCCTTCCTCTGACGAGTTTCATGGAGATTTTAATTTTCCGCCCTGCGATGGGATCCTGGCGTTCAGCAGATTGTCTGAGGAAGAGGAGAGACACCAGAACCAACATGGCCGCCGGCCTGAAAGCTGCCGTCAGCCTCCCAGCAGAACCCCAGGCTGCTCTCCTCCGTGCTACGCTGCATTGATGCAGTAATGCATGCAAAAGGTGCCAAGACCAGGTACTGACTGAAGAGTAGAGAGTCAATCCATATACTTTTAATAATGCCGTATTTCTATATTCAAAATACTTTAGTGGTTTTATGCATGACTGATTTTCTGCAATGTGAATTATTAAAGATAAGAAAAACTCTCAGGATGAAACTCTGATGTAATAAATCTTCACATGAACGCAGTATGGACGCCTGGAACCAGATTTAAGGCTCTGCTGGCTCCAGCAAATCTTCCAAGAAGGTTTTCTTCTTGAAGCTGAGCCCTGGGAGCCGGAGGAGCTTCTTTCCCTCAGCATGTTTCTGACTCCAGTAAACCCAGTAAACAACCTGAAACTGTCTGACCACGGAGTGTTTTCTCTCTGCAGCGTGCAGAAGGGGAGCTGCCTTTGTTTGGATGCTTCTCATTTATTTTTCAGCTTCATAAAAACCTGAAACTAGCAGAGACTGCAGGTGAAAACCGAGGGGATGCCTCAGGGCGCGCTCCGTGTCTCCTGGACGAACGTTCGGTAAGACGCGGCATCACGCCTGACCTCCTCCAGCAAACGCCGCATTGCCATGGTTACCAGATAACCAGCTTACCAGTGTTTCCCATGAATTGTAAAAATGTACTTTCCTCCACCATAATGCAAAGCACAAAAATGATTTATGGTTCAAACTGCAACTCTGAACTACAAAAAATCAAAACTGTTTGCTTATAAAAATAAAGCTTTAAATGAAGTTTGTAAGAGATTTTACAAACGATGTTTATGAGCGTCGCCATGTTGACATTCTGAACCAGCCAATCACATCGCAGCAAACAGGAAACGCATGAATGATCCAAAATTCACAACAAACTGAAAAATAATGCATCAAAAAATGCTGCAGGTTGCTGCATTTTCAGGGACGATGATGAGAAACGTCCTCAGAGGTCAAAGGTGAAGTTTTTGTCTCAGACCAGCAGGCGATGCTAAGCTAACACGCTGCTAAAGTTAAACTACAAATTAGCTGGATAATGATCATAATGATGAACCATAAGCTCCAGTTTTATTCCTGTCATCATCCAATCAATTATTTAGAGTTTTAAAGTTCAGCTTCAGTCATATCAATATTTTATATCTTTGGGAAAAAAAACAAACACATTTTTAAATCTTCTTTCTTTCTGATTCAGAAGCTTTGAACTGGATAAAATGTAAAGAAACAACCTGAGTCTGGATCATTTCAGTTTTACTTTAACGCTGAAATGTTTCATTTTTTATTTTTGAAGATTCTGCTTGTAAATTTTTCCAACACTTAAAATATCAAAGCTCTTTGACAAACACGTTGCTGTAAATGTCGGATTCACCAAACAGGTTTGTTCCTCAACTCCTGATCTTAATTGGTTTTGATAGAAAGCAGCTGGAAGTGGAGGAGTGAAAGGTCGGTTATTAATTCAGTCTGACCCCACAGTGTTGGTATCAAAGCAGAAAGTAGGCCAGCCAGAGATCAGCCATTCTTATGAAATTAAGAGTGTTGGTGCGAAGGGCAGCAAAGCAGAAACACTCCTCCCTGCTTTTCCCTCTAATGGGGTCGAGTGTTAAAGAGTCCGCCTCTCAGACGAGCTTCCTCTGGTTCTGATCTGCCTCCCACTGCCGCTCCGAAAGCCCTTCCTCTCCTTGTTAGGCCTTTAATTGCCTCTGCAATAACTGCAAATGCGTCACAGTTTCAAAGTGTCCAGAATACAGGCATGAAAGGATCAGCAGGAGAAATAAAGACGATTATAAAAGAGGAAACAAAAGTCCAACACCTCAGAGTTTACACACCTCTGTTACGTTTTAACCTCGTTTATTCTGATGGAAAATCCTCTGAAACGTCATAAAAATGTGATGTTTTATTAACGTGTTTTTTCGGTTTATGAGAAGGGAGATATTTATTTGATTAGGATGTGATTTAAGATGCACCTCTGGAGGCAGGAAGTGGATTTATTCAGAGTTTATTCAGTAAAACCACTGATCCCTGTGCAAACCAGGCGCCGTGTTGAGTTTAATTAGATGTTCACTTCATCCAGACGGAGACGGGAAATGTGTCGAGTCCAGATGTGATTCCTCTGACTTTCTGTCAGAAACGTGACGAATTAATGAATCTGTCTCTAATAACCAAAGTGTTGCTGAACCTCAAACCGACTGATCGACCTGGAAGGAGTTTGGGTTATGAGAGGATTAATAATCACAGCATCATCCTCTAAAATATACATTATATAAAAGTTCAAGAACCAAATATCCCTTAATGTGCATTAATACCCACAGAGGAAACCAAAGCTAATATCTGGGGTTCAGCCAATCAGCAATGAGGACAATAAACGGTGCCGTGTGATTGGCTGCTGAGTGTTTCAGCATTTAACTTCTAATATTTTAGATCTTTGTCATTTTGGACATGAAAACATAAAAAACAGGAGAAAAATGTTTTTTATTCGTTCTTCTCCAGGTGCCACAGATGAACTCAATCACTTTATTATTGATAATATTAATATTTTTCATTTTGCATTCATCTAATCAGAACTTCCTGTCATAACTTTAATTCAGTTTGTCTTGTTTTCAGTATTTGATGATTTTTCTAACTTTGCTGTTACTTTACAGATACTTGGAGATATTTTCTGTTTGGGGACAAAACTCTGAATCCTGCTGCAGAAATGATCCGATTCTTTTTCTGGTCCAGGCTTCATGTTGCTTCACAGGCTACAGAAGAGTAAACAACCGGAATGAACTGATGAACGAACTGGTGAATGAACTGATGAACTGATGAATGAACTGGTGAATGAACTGATGAACGAACTGGTGAATGAACTGATGAACTAATGAATGAACTGGTGAATGAACTGATGAATGAACTGATGAACTGATGAATGAACTGATGAATGAACTGATGAACAAACTGGTGAATGAACTGATGAACTGATGAATGAACTGGTGAATGAACTGATGAACGAACTGGTGAATGAACTGATGAACTAATGAATGAACTGGTGAATGAACTGATGAATGAACTGATGAACTGATGAATGAACTGATGAATGAACTGATGAACAAACTGGTGAATGAACTGATGAACTGATGAATGAACTGGTGAATGAACTGATGAACTGATGAATGAACTGGTGAATGAACTGATGAACGAACTGGTGAATGAACTGATGAACAAACTGGTGAATGAACTGATGAATGAACTGATGAACTGATGAATGAACTGGTGAATGAAC
>CAEGAD010050986.1:0-55150 GCA_903067055.1 Poeciliopsis paucimaculata | reverse complement strand
AGGATCTGCACAAAGTTAAACATTTAGATAAATGGATAACAAGTTATAAATTTGACGGTCTAAATTAACGTTTTGGTTGTTTATTCTATGTTACATGACTTTGTGTTTTTATGTTTGTATAATGTAAAGCACTTTGAAATGCCTTGCTGCTGAAATGTGCTATACAAATAAAATTTGATTGATTGATTGATTAAATAGATAAAAATAAATCAAAAGGTCAGATTTTTCTAAACTTCATCAGTGTGGTGTTATGTTTCAACAATGAAAGTTTATTTTATTTCTTTATTTTTATTTTTACTAGAAGCACCAATAATAATGTTGATGTGTTTAGATTTCTGGATATTCTGTTGCCTTAATATAGCTAATAATATATTTCATGCACATTTTAAAAGAAGTTCAGAGTGTGGTTTGCTTCTCAAGCCGCTATAAATGTCTGAAAGACCATTTGCATTGACCATATCTCACCAGATCTGTGCCAGCATGGTCTGAGAGAGGTTGGACTGCATGAAGATCTCAATGATCTCAGTGCCTGTGATGAAACCATCCCCATCAGTGTCAGTTTTCTTAAAAAGCTCCCTATATTTTTCTCTGTCAGCCACCGGTACGACCCAGTTCACTGCAGCCTGGAGGAGCGAAAGACAACAAAAAACAAATAAAAACGAGCATTTAATCCCTGAGCATCCGCAGACTTGCAGCGCCTTGTAAAAGTTTTTTGAGATAGATTTTTCACATTCTGTCGCATTACAGCTTCAAAAATGAACATGGTTTATTGGGATTTGACGTGACAGTAGAAAAAGCTGTCCAATCAATTACGTTTAAAGCCTTTTGCTACTTTAATGGCAATCTAGTTCAAGTGTATTTTGTCCAAGTGTATATTTTAAAGTTTAATATCAGCTGCATCTACACTGAAAGAATGATAAACTATTCATGATTCATCTTAGAGTTACAATGGTAATGTTACCTTCAACAACATGTTGCTTGAAACAAATCTACAAAATTTGCAGATAAATCTACATTTATGTGAATTCATGCCAAGTCACAACTATTCTGATAATGCCACTTGCTTCCCTTTCAAGGGAACCTGTTTCTCAGAAAGTCACGGGTGAAAAAAAGTCCCTGCAGGAGAAACAGACTGTCCCACATACAATGCGCTCAACAATGTGGTAAAACAAGTCCTACTGTTGGTAACAGTGAAGTTAATACATGAAATAAGAGTCTCTCCAAAAGTCAAAGCGCAGAAACTGTAGCACGTATTTAATGTGGAGCCTTTTTTTTATTTTTGCAGAAACTGAGCAGAACTAACCAATGCAGCAAGCAGAGCATCTTTTATTTTCCAAAAATAATTTATGAATAATATTTCTAAATATGTAAAAACTTAAGAAGAAAAATTACAGTAAAGAGCATGTTATTTATGATTTAAGACTTCAGTTATTCTTATAAAGATTCAATATAAATTTTTTCTAAAAATTATATACAAAATGTAGGAGATATAATCCAAACTTTATATTTTAAGTCAGATTTCATAAGAAACAGTCAAATTCTGTCTGATGCATCAACTATGGGTGGACATTTATCATATCATTTATCATTTATAGTGATACATTTCTTATAAGATTTTGATTTATTGTTGTCACAATAAAGTCCAATTAATGTTTAAAAAACACGATTGTAACTTTTGCTACTTTTTCCACTGTTCAGTGTGAGTATCAATAAATGTCAACAAATATGAAAATAACATTAAATGCAATTACTCTGTTCAGTTTAGTGATACAAATCACACTTCATTATGCGACTGTTGTCCTAAAGCAGTGTATTATAAATAGGAAGGTTTTAAAAAAATAGTGTTTGTTTGAGGTTATAACTGCTATGTCAACCAGTCACAGCCAGACAGTTGCCTAATAAAGTACTAATAAATAGTTATTACTGTTAATTTTATTGTTATCACAAGATTAACACAAAATGTTGTGATTAAAACTTTAAGTCCACCCGTAGCTCTAACAATGATCACATTCATGGAGAAAGAAAAGAGCAGTTTTATGTTGACGTACCGCTGGAGTGGATGGTGAGCTGGACTTAAAGGAGTGTTTTGGAGACAAGGTGACAGCACTGGGGCTGAGGGCTGAAACGCCACCCAGAGAAGACGCGGCACTCCCCACAGGAGGAGTGGCGCTCCTCAGAGAAGGAGAGCTCCGCAGAGCATCCTTCAGCACCGATCCAGATCCAAGGCCCGCCATGGCAGGCAAAACGGCCACGGCACCGGGAAGAGCAGGCGCAGATTTTTTTCTTTTGGAAGGTGGGATAAGAGAAGGAGGTAGGCTGCTTGGGACAGGCTCCTTCTCCATGGTGCGATAAACCAGGTGCAGGGCCTGGAACATGATAACCATCATGTATGTTACATTTCTCTTTAGGGAACTGTAAATAATGAAAAGGATCTACGCATACCACTATGAATTCCTCTTTGTCCAAATGTCCATCTTTGTCCACGTCACTAAGGTCCCAAATCTATAGTTAAACAATAATTGATTGATCAAGATCTGATTCCTTTGACATGTTAAACAACTGCCCAGCGCTACTTAGAGAGTTTACATTACCTTTCCCAACACATCCAGAGGTAGCTTGGAGTTTATCAAAACAGGTCGGACTTTGTCACCGGAGAGGAGACCTTTCACAGGGGACAGACTTTCAAAAATCGCCTCAAATTTCCCTTTCTCATCAGGCTAGGAGAGAATAAAACATTCAGATGACAAGCTTGTCCATTTATTCTTCTTGAGAATAAATTTGTTTTGTAAATTTGTTTTGGCTCACCCTAATTGCCCAGTCAGATGTTGACAATGCAGTTACTAACGGGCTTTCAGTGTCTCTCTAAGAAGACAAGATAGAGACAATATGATGATGCAGTAATATCCATGTGGGTAGGACAAAAAAAAACTGGAAGAACTTTATGATTGGGAGGTTACTGGTACTAAAAGTAAAAAAAAAATCTCTATAAGCTGTTTTGGTCAAAGTTCCTACAATCCTTTTATAAGAAGGCAGAGAAAGTGACTGAATAATAGAGTTTTCCCCAGTTGTATGGAGCAAACACTAAAAGTGATAACTCGCCTTTACACTGAATATTACATTTTTGCCTTTCTTATGAAAAAAAGCTGTCTTTAAAATGCAGAAAAGTAAAAACATACAACACAGGAGTAGTTAAAGATTATGACCACCATTATTATGCTTTTACTAATAAGTTTATCTGTTACAATATAAGCAATTACATGATGCTATAGATTAAATATATATATATTGTAACTTCTATTTTTTTTTTTAGTCTAGTGTATTTCTTGATCCGGGACCTTTGTACAAATTTTGTACCACAAACTATCAAGGTGGAATGACAATAAAAAATCCTTGAATCCTACCTGAAAAAGTTATACCGCGACAATCTCGTATAGTGCCTAATTACCTTTTAGAGACTATAAAACCCACTAATTGTTTTCACAAAAGATCGCAGAGATAGTTTAATTTCATCAGATCAACAGCAGCTACAGATAAACTAATTTGAACACTTACAAATTTTGGCACAGCTACATTTTGGTTGAGGTTGTTAAGGCTGATGTCATTTCCACCCTGTGCTGATGCCACCAGTCTCATCGCAATGAAGAAACCCTACAAAAGAGGAACAAAGCAGAACAAATCTGGTGTGTTCTGCATACATCAGCATCCAACCAACAAAGTAGCTCTATGGAAAGCATGACTGAGTTACCCTCTTATCCAAATAGCCTTTTCCATCAGAATCTGCCAAATCCCATATCTGAAAAAGTGAAAATAATAATAAAAAAAAGATTATTAGATTGGATTTACTGAATACATTTGGACTCAATATGTCAATCAGTTAAAGACCCACTTTTCCAAGTGTACTGTCTGATAACCCAGACTTTTTAAGAAACTGAGCTGCATCTCCTGCTGATATTCTGCCTGTGTTTGCAGGATCAAGCTGCACAAAATCAAAACAATTAAATATTAGATTACTTATAACATTTAGCTTAGGAGCCATGAAGAGTTGAACAAGAAAATGCCGGTAACAAAAATTCTTACCTGTCTGTAATAATTTTCATATGCTGCGTTTCCATTTGATAACTGGAAAAGAATGACAGATAAAAATGTCAACTGTCAACACGCACTGGGAAAGTTAACTCAGAATGAAGCTTGGTGCTAAATAAGCAAAACATTTAACACGTAATTAATTAAGAACACATTTCTACAAGAAACCAGCTTTAATTTCTATCTAGGTACGTTTAATTTTCACCGAAACGTACAATTAACCCATCACCACTCTACCTAGCTAACTATGTTTACTCAGTGGACAACGAAAACTCGCTAATTCGTTTTAACTGACACGTACTTAATACGGCTTATGGCGTCGTGACGTGGAAATAGCACACTTAAAAAAAAACGTCACTGTTATTTGATAACCGCGGACATTAAAAATGTAAGACTTTCTTTATCTTGTTTGACGTTGTTACCTGACTGAGAGTCATGAGCGCCGCCATATTTCCTGGTGTGTGTCGTGAACGCGCGCCGCGCACACGCCCATAAGGGGCGCGAGCGGCTTTAGAACACCAGCTGCCGAGGGAGATGTGTTTCCGGGAATGTGACGTCATCAACAAACGGCAGGAGAGCAGTGTTTTTTGTTTGTTTTGTCTGTGATTTTTTTTTTTTTTTTTAAAGGTACCTGTATCTACAAGTGACACCAATATTAATTGTGGCTTTTAGTTTATGTTTATGTTACTTTGTTTTTTGTTTGGGTTTTTTTTTGTTTATTTTTCTATTTTTTTTTGTTTATTTTTCTATTTATTCATGTCGTTTTCGTTAACTTTTTAACTTTTATGCGTCACACTCTGTCGACTGCATCTTTTGTAATTTTGTTACGTTATGTAAACGTAACAATAACAACAAACAATTCTCTGATTGATTGACTTTATTTCTGTACAATTATTCATCTTTTGATTATGCTAATGGTTGTTTGAAGGATGTCTGTGAAAAAATTACCTTGTTAAGAAAGAACAAAAATATGATACTTATTAAGATGCTATCAAAATAAACATTGCAGTGTTTTTTGTTTAAATGAAAGTGCAGATTTAGGCCAAAGAATAAGGGGAGAAATGTGTGGTTGCCCCTAAATTGTGTCAAAGAGCTTTAGTTATATTTTGACAAAACGATTTCTCTTTGAAGATGTGACTAACAAACATAATGTGGGGGAAACATGTTAGTATTTATGGCGTGGGCCATTGTGACGCAATAGGGGTTGTTCTCCACAATAAACATGTTGTAGTTCCCATTGGAAAAACAAGATTATTACACTGTTCTAAAACAAATTCAGTAAATTAAATGAAAAATATAGCTACTTAAAGCTAAAAGTGTGTAAAATTGAAAGCAAAAATGTCTGCAAAGGTACATTTATTTGAAAACATGATGAAAAGCTGAGCTAAATTTTGTAGAGCTTGAAGGCGTTAGTCTATAATGGGAACATTCAAAACCAAATCAGTGTAGTTTTTGTCGGGTACCTGCCAAATTATATCAATCAGTCCCTCCAGTTTCTTGGGAATCATCGAAGAAATTCACTTAAAATAAACAACTCAAAAAATGTCAAACAGCTGCTTCAGCATTAAATGATGTAAGATTGTAGTCCATGATCCATACAGCAAGTAATAAAAAGTTGCATTTGGTGTCATAAATAAGCGCAAATATTTCCAGATTAGTACCACAAACACTGATTTTTATTGCAAAAATTTACAAAAAGAATCACAAAATCATGGAAGGACTGAAAAGTTGTTCAATAATATTCTATTAAGAATTTATTGATATTTTAATAGTTTGTGAACAAGTTTTATCAATACATTCTGCACAAACGGCCTTTTAAGAGCATTCATGAGCTTAATTTGGCCCCAAATGAAAATTAATTCGACATCCCTGGCTTAGATCAAAGAATATTCATAAGACAATAAATTCGCCTCAAAAAAACCTAAATTCAATTGAGAATCTGTGGCAAGGCTTTAACATTGCTGCTCTCTATCAAATATACATAAATCTAAGCTACATTAAAAAACAAAACAAAACAAAAAACAACCAATATCACTGTAGACCTGCTTCTCCAGCGTTGGATAAATATTATACATGAAAAAAAGTCAAATTCTCCACACTTTTAAATTACACATTACTTTTTGATCATTGACAAAAGAAAAAGTCCACTAAAACACATTGAAGTGTGCAGTTTCAAAATGTCAAAGCATCTAAGGAGTTGCTGTATTTAGGTACTACAGGAGTTAACAAATATTACTGAAATACAAAAGCTGCTTTGCTAAAAGCCCGTTATGCAGTCAGTGTGCAGAATTTTATGTTATGTAGTTTGAATTTAGACACACCTTTACGTAATGGAACCCCACATATATGAATAGTTTAGTGCTACAAAAGTTGAATCATTAGCAAGAAAACAAACTAAATTGGAAGTGGCTCATTTCAAAGTTGTGTGCTTGTGCAGCATAAATAAATATGAGGAGACAGAAAAAGTATTATTCTTTTAATAGAACCTTTGGCATCAATCACATTCTGTCCGGTAAAACTTGTGTGTGTGTGTGTGTGTGTGTTTGTGTTACCCTTGTGCGAGCAGCACCGGCACATAAGCATCTGTTTGTCCTGACTTTCAGGATTAAGCTGCACATCCCGTCACACAACAATTTAAAAAAACCTCACTGAGAAAAAAAAAAAAAAAAAAAAGTACTCGCAGGACTTTTTTTTTTTCAATATATATATATAATTTCATTCACCTCTTAAGAACGAAGAGTAAAAGGTTACAGTCAGTGCCATAGAAACCACAAAAAAAAAATAAAATATTTTTTTCCTTAAGTTTGAATCTGATTTGTTTCATCTAAAAAAAAAAAAAAAAAAAAAAGAAACATGTTGGTGACTTTTGAAGAACTTATATGGTAACCACCTGAGAACCCCGTCAGAAACTGAGATGGCTCGATCAAGAAAATCAAGAAAAACAGTAGATGTCAGTGCCGACCGAATGCATCGCTAACAAAATAAGGAATGGAGTTTGTTGGTCAGAAACCACAGAATAATTTCAGCAGTTCAAGGGAACCATGAAAAAAAAAAGAAAAAAAAAAAAAAAGACACCAAGTCCCTCAACACCCACTCACACACCCCCTTTCCATGTTTTCTACTTCAAACCCCAACATTGGGTCGTGTCCCGACCTCAGGGAAAAGGATGCACAGCAGCCACAACACCCCTGGAATGACGGGACAGTTTCTGGAGGAGGGGTAAAAAAAAATTAAAAAAAATAGATAAATCTGTTTTAGCTACACCGTCTCAAAGCTCATCTTTGGGCTTTGACTCGTCGTCTTCATTTTCTGTAAGAGTCTCCTCCTTTGCATCGTCATCCTCCTCTTCGTCCTCTTCCACCTCCTCGTCATCGTCGTCTTCACCGTCCTCAGTGGCTTGCTCTTTGTTCTTCTCCTCTTCCTCTTTTCTCTTCACCTCATCCTGCTCTTGCTTCATTTTCTTCTCTGGTTCCTGAGAAAAAGGTTGCAAAAATCAGACAATGCTTCTTGTTAGGTTAAAGGTCACAAATACTTTTTTTTTTTTTAGATTAGTAAGCAGTACAACAAAATTAATGGTACAGCTCTGCTAAGGGTATTTATAAACAGTCAAAACACAAGACTAGACAAAAGTTAAAATTTTTATTACTTCCATTTTTTAAGATAAAGAATATCATTTCTGGTTGGCTATTACATCTTCATTTAGTTTTAACATCCTTTCATTTTCACACGTATATTTTGTCTTTAACCAACATATTACATTTTAGAAGTTTTAGAGATTTTGATTATTTAAGCATTTTTCTCTCCCAACATTTCAATTCAGCTACCATATTTCTCTATTTTCATCATAATCATTACAAATACGGTAGTAGAACTATTTTTTAAATTTAATACTTCCCTAAAATTAGATTTTTCTGGTTTCATTTTCTTATATATACACTTGAACAGCATTTTTAATTTTCAAGTACAATAGATAATTTTACTTATTCTGTTTCATTAAAAATGTTACTGTTTTATTGGTTTAAAAAAAAAGAGAGGCAAATCTTTATGCTTCAGGATTAATTTGTTAAAATGTATCCAGTCTAACTTTTATTTAATAAACTCACACAATCTACCATCATACCTTCGTCGCACCCCATGTCTCCTTCCCGATTTCTTCTGCTTCCTTCACGTCATCGGTGATCACAAAGTTGTCAAAGATCGTACCAGATTTCACCTAAGAGGCAGTTACGAAATGTTACACTGTTCTTGGTATTTTGTTTCTGCAACAATAACTTGGCAATTGGTACTGCAACATAACTGATTCCTCACCTGCCAAAGGTCAAGACCAAGAACGCCGATGTTGTCGAACTTGTAGATGGTGGAATCGGGACTGTAGTCGGGATTGTCAATTTCAGGATGCACCCAGGCTCCCTTGTAGTTGGGGTTGTCGATCTGTTTGGGTTTCCACTCTCCCTGTAACACAGGAAAAAAACCAAAACCGTGTCAAACAGGAACATCAGCACAATATCCGATTAAAGAGAAACTAATCAGACTTTTGGTTTGTTAAGGTCTGAAACCAGTTCACATTTTTTGGAATCAATTGAAAATGAAGGAATTTATGCTTTTAAACTTAAATGTGTTCCCACAAACCTGAAAGCTCTATTGACAAAAACCAAACAAAACAACAAAACCCAAACAACAAACAAGCATAGTTCTGTATTTTATGGCCAATAAAGGGAAAACGGATTCCGTCCAGCATCTGGTCCATCTGTATTTGACCGTTTCTGTGTAAATGTGGCCTACTTTGTACTCTGGGTTGGGGATCATCGGTGGCTCCCATTCTCCATCCATGTCTTCATCCCAGTCTTCAGGCTTCTTAGCATCAGGATCAGGAATGTTTTCAGGTTTATCCCAGTCCTAAAAACAAAACCATACAATTGAAAGTTTCAAGTAACAATTAAAGAACATTAAAAACAAAGTAGAGCAGAGGATTAGGTTCTCTCACCTCGGGTTTTGTGTCATCGGCATCGTCGATCTTGGGGCGGTCATCCCAGTCTTCTGGTTTCTTGGCTTTGGGATCCTTAATTTTCTTGGGAGGCAGGAAGTCCCAGTCTTCTTCCAGACTGCCAGATTCCACCTTCTCATTGTCAATCTTCACCTCGTAGGTCTGATCTGGGTTCAGGATCAGTGTGTACAGGTGGGTCAGTTCATCGTCCTGCAATGAAACAAGGAGGAAACGGTTGAGTTTAGCTTCTTCTGTAACACATGACAGCACCGTGGAAGGTAAATCTTCAAAACAAAATGTTACCTTGCACTTAATCTCTTTCTTGATCAGGTGATTCTTGCCCTTGTAGTTAAAGATGACATGGACTTTCTTGGTGCTGTAGCCACAGATGTCAGGGCCTAAATAAAACGAACATGGTTAACATAAAGCACTTATGTTTTCTGTTAAGAGCAGTAATTCTTCATAGCTTACAGAACATGATTTATTTTTTTTAGTTATATCTACCAGTTTACAGAATAAAAAAGCAATAATTCCTCCAATTGCGTTTTATTTCTGATTTTAGTTCCTGCTTGTTTTATTGTTGAAGTAGTTCTTATATCATACATTTTTCTTTCTCTATGTATTTTTGGAATTTAATCCATTATTAAGAAAGGTTACAACCACTAATGCATTTCTTTTTCTACCATTAATGTTTATAAATAATAGTAGATTTTATTTATAATGTCCTTTACATCTTGAGATTTTAAAGGGCTTCAAAAAATGGCTTCACTTTACTCCATTTTAATTACTGCCATTTTTATACGATATATATTAATACTTTTATTGTTATTTTAATACATATATTTTATTACCAAACATGATGTAGTATGAGGATTCCCCATGCATTTCGGTCTGCTCCAAGTCAGAGGGGAAGACCTTCACGTAGCCGCCACCACAGTCTATCTTCTGTTCATGCTTGACCGTAAACTGAATGACCAAAGGCTTCCCCTCGTTGCTGAACGGGTCGAAGCGGGCAGAGACGGCGTAGAAGCGGGCATCTTGGCTCGTCTGCAGACCTGAAGTGGAAAAAAAAATAAATTTGAGCAGTACAAAAAAAACCTGATTCGTATCAATTCTAGTTAAAAAGATGCTTCAATTGATAGGTTGCTTCTGCATAACCTCTTTCAAAATGGCTTATTTGCTTTTGCATGTGTGTGTAAAGTTTCAGGCATTACAATTTATAATGTAAAGTAAATACATCCTGAATGTTCTAGTCACTATCTAAACGTAAATTTGCTACCCTCCTACAGCAGCAAATATATTTAAATGAAATCATTTTTGCAAATCAATTAAACATTTATTCTAACCAAGAAAAAGATTGTATGCGAAGTTAAACCATAAGCTTATTCTTTGAAATCAAATACTTACGTTCAGCTTGGTGACATCATAAAGGTTTATTTTAAATGCTAATTTGTGTTGACAATTGACATTTTAATGGGACAATAAGGACTAAATAATAAACTTGTTGGAGAACAAGGATATAAAAGACAAGTTTCTCTTTCACTTTAAAAAAAAAAAAAAAAAAAAAAAAAAAAAAAAGTGGAAAAGTCACGTTATGAGCTCTGAAGCATATGCGATTTAATGGTTAACATGAGCCCTTATTAACAAATAAACATCACTTTGGGCTAAATAAATAATGTTAATTACCTTTGTCTTTCTCAGCATCTCCATAGAAGTTTCCAGCAGTCAGTTTCCACTCTCCATAGTCAGACTTGTGCTTGGAGTTCACCCAGCGACTTCTCCATTCATCTGTTCGAAGAAGAAGAAGCAATTTGACGATTAATGACTTTCTAGAAATACATCAAATTCAAGCCCTGATTCGAAACTCTAGTATTCAATTGCACTGTAATTACAACCAGTTAGTTTCAGAACATGTGGGCGACGGAAAACATCACATTTGTAAGATTTGCGAGCTAAAAAGGACATTTAGCTAACACAAATTACATCACTAAAACAGATTTGTAACCTATAACTCCGAATGATAGATGTCACAACTGTGTCGTAAATTTAAAATAACCTGGGTCAGAGTGAGACTTACCACCGTCCAGAAACTCCTCCCGAAAATAAACCTTCGCGTGAGCGCAGTAGACTGCAAAAATTACCACAACTAAACCTAAAAGCTTCATTTTGCTCTTTTCAGCTGCACGTCCCGCTACTCACAAAGGCACCTTCGGGCTAAACAGCAAGTAGTTTGTGGGAGAAGGAAGAGAAGGGAATATTTTAGAGTGGCTACGGCGAACAGATGGCTGCTTCTGATTGGGCAGCGAGTTGGTGTGTCTGGACCAATCACGGTGGACCACGAAAACACAGGAACCAGTGTCGAATGAAGCTAGATCAGCTGACCGTTTCATGTTATGTTGCCATAATGGGCATTATCCACTAGGGGGTGCTAAACGAGACCCCGTGTACCAGTCTGTTAGGGTTCATGTCATGTTTTGCATATTAGGTCAGGCACTTCCTACGTTTAACAATGACTTTTTTACTATTGTTCCCATTAGAATTAACGCTATCTTTTCTCTCTCTATCTGTCTTTCTAAAGTATTTCAGATTTTCCCGTTTAACACAGTTAGTTATAGTAACTCTAAATAAATTAGCTTGTGGTTTGACTTAAATTCAGCTAAAGTATGTTTTAGTGTGCTAAATTAAGTAAATGTCAACAATGATACTTTAATAAAGGAACAAACCGTTTCATCCAAAGTATTTTCTAGGACAAATTTACCAAATTTGCCACACACATGCACACGTTATCTTAACTTATCTTATCTGTTTTTATATAGTTTCTATTGTGCAATGGGGCCAATCTTATCTACTCTGCCACAGTAAACACCAGACTAATATTATATTCATATTCTATTGCTGTATTAAAGATTACCCAGTGGAGGGCGTCATATTCATCAGCAAGATTACGATCTTTTATTGTCGTAGTGAAAATGATCCACAAGATGGTGCCAGTATCACCTAAACAAAAGGTTTGGCTCGCTCAGTAAATTCTTGGAGACATCAAATCCTCTAACTTCACAACAATCCACTGTAGCTCCTGGCAGTGTAGAAGATTTACAGTCTTTATGCCTGTAAAATCTCATCACTGTTGTTTGTTACACATCATGACAGCAAAACCATATGCTGGTTTTAGCAAAGGAAAAATGTGAAAGAAATTGGGTCATCTTTTATAATTGAGATTGTGAATACAAAGCTCACTCTTCATTGGACAAGTAGTGATATATGACAACTAACAAAATCAATCAAACAATCAGGCTTGGCAGATGATCAATAAGGTTCTAAGGCCTGATAAATGAAGATATCTTCTTCCTTGATATCATTAAAAAGGCAAAAGCATTACCAAAAAGTTCTGGAAATTATTTTGACAATATATATAAAAAAGAAATATTGAACAACAATATTTAAGATTGGTGGGACAGAAATCCTAGAGGTTAACCACTTAAATCTTTCTGTGAAAACACTTCACAGGTTTTAAAGAGACAAGTACATTTACTGCAACTGATTCAGTTTGACTTCAATGCAAGCCCCTAATTAAACTACATGTCATCATTTTGTTGAAAAAAAAAACCATACTAAGAACAAAGAAGGAACTATGTTACACCAGCACATTCCCTTCGTGCTACAACACTTTCATACTCAACAAGATGGTAGAGTATGCATAAAAACTAAAGTCAGTGTGTTTGGAATAGCTTTCCAAACACTGCAGACAGATTTGCTGTCTGCAGTAGGGGAGTACCACAAGGATCACTAATTGGATCACTGGTACTCAGTTTGTAGAAATTACAATAGATGGTTTGGGTGAGCCAGGTAAGTTAATCATATACGCAACACAAATATTATTTAAATCACCAAGTCTCATGCTGAAAGACGGTTGCAATTGATTGTAAAGTTACATGATATTTTACACTCCCAACCTTCAGTGTAAACAACCACTTCAGGTAAATACGTTGGAGATATTTACCTGAAGCCTGCAAAGTTAAGGTGTGGCTCAAGCAACATTCAAAGTCCTACTATGTTTAAATACTGACAGTGTTTGTGAATAGAGACCAAAATATTGAGCAGTTCAATGTGATGTGTGATACTAAAACAAGGAACAGGAAGGTTAGATGCAGTAAACTTTCTAGTGTTAACACAACTCTATTTATGTTGAAGCTCTGTGTGTCATTGTACTTCTCCTTAACTGGGCAGACTAAAACCAAAACTAAACAAATAAGTCACAAGTTTTAGTGGGTTTGGCTGCTTCCATACTGAAAGAATATTGTTGAAGTTTAGGAAGACTTTCGAATGACTTGAAGTCGCTTAGAAGTTTTTCTTTTAGCCTGAAACCTTTGAGATCCCCCAGTGCAATCTACTGAGTCTTACAAGAAGACTGATCTCTGTGTTTCCCTCTGGAGTTTCTGTGTACAAACCACAGGATACAAAAAGAAACAAAATGGCCTCGTCTCTGTATTCAGTCAGTGCAATTTTGTAATTTCTTATCTCACTATTTTTATCTCATAGGAAGGGATTTTTTTCTTCCATCAGGCAACTCATTCCATTTTGATGCTGATGCTCTTGGAGGGTAGATTTTCTTCCAACGCCAGATTTGTTTCTGCAGGACTGGATGTCTGTAGTTCATGTCTGGAGAGATGCTGCACCACTCCGACGCCAATGCAGTCACCAAGTACATTGGTGGCAGTCCTTAAACGATCCCTATCAACACAAAGACAGTAACATCTGAGAAGTTAGGAACTATTTTCCAGTTCATAAATTTTCTTGTGTTTTATCTCATGCTTTTGTATTTTATTGTGCAGATGTGCCTATTCTACCTAACACCCTGAAATTATACAAAGTGATGTGATGAACTTACAAAATCCAGTCAACCATGAGGAGCAGTGATATGTCTTCAGTGGGCAGTCCTGTTGAGGTCAACACAATCAGCATGGATACCATGCCAGCCTGTGGGATACCAGCTGCACCCGTGCTTACTGTGGTGACAATCAAACTGAACAAAGAGAAAATAATGCAGTGTAAGACCAACTTTGAATAAGTCAACATCACTTTTAATTCACTCAGGACCTTAGTTTTCTTTATGGCAAGTCAAAAAAATTAAGGCAAAGCAACATTGACTTAAATAATTTACATTCATTTTGAAAGCCTTAGAAATTCTTAAATTGTTTAAATGTAGCATCATATAAGCACAAAAAGTATTCGTTTAAAATATTCCGATAAGTTCTGCTTCTAACCCTGTTAAATATCTGATCTGAAAAGGATCAGATAGGCCTATTTTATTTTAACAATATTATAGATGTGAAGTTTGTCAAAATTTGTTTATTCTTTGAATTTATTTTGTTTAGTCAATAAGTTGTTTCTCCTGACATATATTGGTGTTACTGACACCAACTGTCCAAACTGCTTTCGACAGCTGGAGGTCACCAACAGTTGGTGGCACTGGTGGTGCCAAACTACCAGGGGCAGTTAGTCACCACCAGTAACTGACAGTGCCTCCCTCTTTTTCTGTTACTGTCGGTAATTGTGGTATGTATTAGGATCAGCTCTGTGTTTTCTTTACAAATATTATGTTTTAACATATATTTTTAGACAAATTTAATAGTGTTTTATGAGTAATTTTGCTAGGTTTTCTGTAAGTTTTTAACTGTTATCATTGGTAATGTCCATTTGATCTATTTTATAAATGTTAACTCCTGCTAGCTGCTATTAACTGACATTAACTGCTCATTGGGAGCTACTGCTTTGTAAATTGTCGAGGGTTATTTATTATATTTTATTTAATGTATAGGGGCAGAAGCTGCTGGACTGATGTTAACTGACTTGATTTCCCCTTTTGCTAGAATAAATACAATGAACCTGAATGTGTCTGTCATGAAGTCAACCTGAGACGAACACAGAGGGGTTACAAATGACTTGAGGCGTAAATTATAGGGAGGTGATTATGGGAATGCAAAATAGGTGAGTTCTTATTTACAAAAGGCAGCTGTTTCAGGAAGCGACGTGCAAGAAAACAGCTAAATTTCATAAACTAACTTTGCAATGAGGAATGGCAGAAAGTTGTTCTACAAAATATTAATTTAAGCAATCAATGCTTTTTAGATTCTTAGGGAAAATCTCTTTTCACCAATATATTACTCAGTTTACTTTCTGTTGATGTATGATTGCTTTTGCAAGGCATTGCAAGTAAACAAATTCCCTTCAAAGTACCTGAGGACAATAATTTGTCCCAAGTTGAAGTCCATGTCGTTTATCTGGGCTATGAATAAAGCTGCCACTGCTTCATAGAGAGCGGCACCGTCCATGTTCATAGTGGCACCTACAGGCAGCATAAAGCGTGTCACCTGTTTGTCCATCTTCAGATTTTCCTCCATACAACGAAGAGTAACAGGCCAGGTTGCAGAACTATTAAAAAGCACACAAGATATAAAGTTATGCTTTGGAGTCAGTCCTTTCTGATTGCTTGCAGTAATTATTTTTAACCTGGATGAAGTCCCAAAGGCCGTGCTGAGAGCCTGGAGGATTCCTCCACAAAACCTCAAGGGATTCTTCCTTGTGACAATAACGTAGATGAGCGGCAGCGTGACGCAGCCGTGGATGATCAGCCCAGTGACCACAGTCAGAGTGTACATGCCAACATCACGACCTATTTCTGCTGCGTCCGTCATTTTAACAACCTGCCCAGCCAGCAGGAAGATGATTCCCACTGGAGAATACCTGTTATGAAGACAGGTGTAATTAAAATGGAGTTGTAATTACTTTTCCAAACAGTAGATGGAGCCACAGATAAATTCTTAAAAAGTAAGCATATTTCCACCAAATTGTGCACTTATACAGACTAAACACAGCAATTTTTTGAGTCAATTTAATGACAAGATACAAAGATAATTCAAATTAGGTTAAAGTTTAATAGTAACATATAAATACTGAAACAGTTGAACTGGTTCATCAATAGTTTTCCCTTCTTACCAGACAGCTATGCTAACTAGACGCATAATGGCTTTATTCATGCAGTTGAATAAATCCCTCAGAGGTGTACCCTCTGACCCCATACTGCTCAGGATGAGGCCAAAGGCAATGGAGAACACCAACAGACCCACAACATTGATGCCATCTGAGGTTCCCGCTGTTGGTGCTAAACAGCAGATAAAGTTACAATACGTATAACAAGGACAACAGCAGAATAAGAAGTGCATGGCAGGACAAAAATCATAACGATCACAGATTTATAGCAAAAAGACTCACTGTTTGTTGATATATTTGTGACTCCTGATGAATTACTGCTGGGATTAACTGTTAAATACTATTTAAAGAACATAGAATCAAAATATTAGTACTTTACAAATGTTTTACTGTGAAATAACAACAAAACAATTGCACTGGCTTACTTTTCTGAAACAAGCTTCCACCAGATTTGAGGGAAACATGTTTCTGTAAAATATGTAATCATAGAATAATTCTTTATTCAAAATATAAAATGGCAAAAATGTATCTCCACGTGACTTTTGTGCAGACCTGATCAGATCCAGGAAAGCATCCACACTGTGCACAGCCTGGGTTTTAGTAGAAGATGACTCGGACGGGTGCCTGGATGATTTTCCCGGCTTGATAAAAACTGCCAGGAAAATGCCAGTGAATGCAGCAATAACAGTGGTTACCAAGTAGTAGATGAAGGTCCGAAGCCCAATTTTTCCAAAATCTTTTCTGTCAACATTTGAGATGCCTGAAATTTAAAGTGGAAAAGTGGGTAAGACATTTTTGTCAGTCTTTATAGATCATCAAATTTTGATTCCAGATAAAAATGACCAGAGAAGATACAAAAAATATATCAGTTATTATTGGGAAAATATCCCAATAATATTGGGAATAAGTATTCCCAATATTCAATCTTGATTTATTTCAGCCAAATTGATGAATTTTAAAACTTTAACTTGTTCAGATGCTCGCAGATGTTTGGGGTTACCAAAATGGACGTCAGCAGAAAAAGACGAAAAATAATTCAAGTCTTTTTTTTATTCTCAATGTCTTCCAATCAAAACCAAAAAATAAGATGTAGTACAACCGTTGGTGTCTTCTCACATCACCTTCTCCCCTTCACAATAAGGGCATACATTTGGGTGTGAAATTTATGATATAGTGATAAACAAATATCTTCAAAATTACAAAAAAAATAAATAATTTAGTTAACTTAAACTTATATATGCCACAAGCTGCCTGTTAAAGTAGTAAACTATTAAAGTTTGGGTAAACTCTGGTGAAACTGAACTAATGACCTAACTGTTGATTTTACAGGTAAGATGATTAATTCTCAAGAAAGAACCAATGTGGCTTTATTAGCCAAACTGTTTGCTATGGCCAAGCTAAAAGCCAAAAAGTTGATCTGACCTGCAATTAGACTTGAAATGACAAGAGGAAGCACCATCATCTGCAGGATTCTCAGCAGCAGCTCTCCAGGAAAAGTTAAATATGTCATTTGTCTCTCAGACATGTCAGCGTATCGCAGAGCAAAGCCCAGTCCAAGCCCTTAGGAACACAGACATATGTACAGTTTTCCAACAAAGAAAAAGTTTAAAGAAGCAAATCCAAGAGAAAATACAATGATGACTTCTTACCTACTGCAACAGCAGCCATTGTGAGAACGACAAAGGCATTCCTCTTGAGGAAAATCCGAATATTAAATCGATTCCTAATTAATCCTACTTCACCTAAGGGCTGAGAACATCTTCCGTTTTTCTCATTATCTTCGGGGTTAGCAACCTCCACCAACTCTACCTCCGACATATTCTCAGAGCTCGGAAGCATTGATATCTACATTATTGCAGAAACATGGAGAAAACGAATGAACACTTCCCTGGTGCTTGAATGAATAAATCACTGTTCAAAAGTTAACACATAATGACTTTAAAACAAGATATTTACATTTTCCTTCAAGTGTTTCCACTAAAAAGGCTAAACAGTCTTACCAGCTTGAGTTTCAAAATCCTTGATAAAATAAAGCTCCTTTGGATTGAAGAAGTGATTCAACTTGACTTGTGCATCTAATTTTGAGAAAACAAAAGAAAGTTGTGGCCAGCTCTGCTGTTACGGTCTAAGAAATATTAGCTGCCACTGAGGTTATGAGTGAAAGATTTACATTTCAGAAGAGCCGCCCTATTCCCTTTTCAGCACAGTTAACGCTACAAGCCACAAAAATGTCTGAGAAGAAAAAAATACTTGCATACTTTGCATTCTATTACGTTGTAAAGACTTGATACAAGATTATATTTTAACAGTGACAAGTTGAAAGTCAATTTCTCTTGTTCTTGGACATATTTCACAGAACAAGCTTTACTATAACAGAGGTCTGATTTGTACCGTACTTTGTGAAAGTACTTTTTCTACAGATTGTTGTCTTACTACAAAACCTCAATGTATTTTATTGTGCAAAGTTGCTTCATGATTGCTTTTGCAAGGCATTACAGGTAAACAAATTCCCTTCAAAGTACCTGAGGACAATAATCTGTCCAAGATTGAAGTCCAATGTTGTTGACGTGGGCAAAGAATAAAGCTGGCACTGCTTCATAGAGAGCGGCACCGTCCATGTTCATAGTGGCATGTTCACAGTGGCATCTACAGGCAGCATGAAGCGCGTCACCTGTTTGTCCATCTACAGATTTTCCTCCATACAACAAAGAGTAACAGGCAAGGTTGCAGAAATATTAAGTATCTTGTGACAATAACGTAGGCGCAGCCGTGGATGATCAGCCCAGTGATCACATGCAGTGATTCATGCAGTTGAATAAATCCCTCAGAAGTTTCCCCTCTGCTATATTTTATAGGAAAACATTTACCTTTAGGAGTATTTTTACTGCACTGTACTTTCACTTGAATAATATTATCCTGAAGTACAGCTACTCTTACTTGAGTAAAATACCTGATAATTGATTATTTAAGAAAAGTATTGTATATTTTTGTTCTAGTGATATCTTGTGTCTGTTGAGCGATTTGGAGACAAAATGCAGATAAATTGTTACTGGAAGGACTTTATCCTGTTCTAACAAATATATACAATGCCCAATGCATTTACTGGATTGATAAGATTTATGTAGTAGAAAAAGGGTTTAGTAAAGTGTTTCTTCAGCTTAAGTAGAAGAAAGAAAAAAAATACTCACTTTTGTTAGCCACATTACCTATTGCTAGATGATTGATTTCAGATTCTTTGCTGTGACATGTTGTTCTATGCTGAATAACATTTTTATAACTTGATGATATCACATATTTAAACTCATCAGAACCGTCGTACTTTTCTGAAACAAGCTTCCACCAGATTTTAGGGGATCATGTTTCTGCAGGAAATGAATACAATGTGAGGGTGATTCTTTATCAAATATGCAAAACAAAACAAAACAAAACAAAACAAAAATGTATCAGTTGTCTTTTATTCATACCTGATGAGATCCAGGAAAGCATCCGCTCTCTGCAGTGCCTCTTTTCTGCCAGCAGAGGGCGCTGAGGTTTGCTGAGAGCTGCCAGGGAAATGCCAGTAAATGCACCCGTAACCGTGGTAACCAAGTAACAGATGAAGGTTCGCAGCCCGACTTTCCCAAAAGCCTTCCTGTCTACATTTGACATGCAAGAAATACAAAGAACCAGTTAGTTTTTACAGATTTTTACTGGTCTTTGAAGCCTGAATGAACCCACCACAAACAAAGTGCAAAAATTAGTTAGATAATTTTTCCTAGCAACATTTTTTATGGGTTTGTTTTTATTCTTTTCATAGTTTTAACAAGCCTCTTCTATACCCACATTAACTCAAGTTGGACTATAGATCTTTACCTGCGATCAGAGTCAAAATGACAAGAGGAAGTACCATCATCTTCAGCATTCTCAGCAGCAGCTCTCCAGGAAAAGTTAAATATTTTATTTCTCTCTCAGATATGTTAATGTGTTGCAGTGCAAAACCCAGTCCAATCCCTTAGAAACACAGACAGAAATCCATTTGTAAGATTTTCCATAAAATTACCATTTCACTAGAAGAAATGCAAGTGACAAAGCCAAAATAGACCTTAAAAATATGAAGATTTCTACCTACTACACCAGCCGCTGTGAGAATGACAAAGGAATTCCTCTTGAGAAAATTCAAAATATTAGCTTGGCATCTAACCAAAACTACTTCACCTGAAGGCTCAGAATGAATTTGATTCGTCTGATTTTCTTCCACCTCATGTTTGAGGTGGATCTTAGCAGAATCCACCCCAGACATATTTCCAGAGACAAAACAAATGAGAAACTGCTAAAGTTTAACAAACTCTCTGTTCAGATCAAACAAGATTTATTAAAAAATAAAGAAATAAATTAAATTCCTCTAATGGATGCTATTACCAGCTGAAGTTCAGACACCTCAATGAAAGAGTTTTATCTGCGTTTGTGGTGATAAGGCAAACAGAAAGCAGACACAGGCAAATTCAGCTTGATTTGGGTACTTACTGTAATAATGAAAAGAGACAAACAGGTTTGTCGATTTTTTCTGTTTCACCCTGAGAGCAAATAGATCTTTCTGCTAAGATACTGAGTGGCACATTCAATACATGTTAACGTCAGCACAGTTATGGATAAAAACTAGAAACATGTTATGGAAATCTTAGGTGAAAAACAGGTCAGAGTTCACAGAAAAGAGGTACGTTAGTGTAAATACGTAAAATTAAAAGCTACATGTGGGTGAAGTTCCAGACTGTAAAACCAGTTTTTAAGAGCTTATTTAACCATGCAAACAAGGGAATATTGGAAATAAAAAGTAAATTTTTCTCATGAGAAAATGACTTAAAACAAGCTTTCCACAGTTTGAATAGATTTGTGTAAAAAAAAACAACAAAATCTTGGTTCCATCTGATAAAATGATTTTATACTATAAGAAATGGTCTTGTCATTTTTATTAATTGTCTTGACAGTTTGGATTGATTCCACAGGGCAGAATATCTACAACAAATCCCCCGTAATTAGGCGATCCTAAGTCATACATGGTTAACATCTTGAGCCTTATTAGTTCTGTTCGTTACATATTTGTGCTCATTTCGATATGAGAAACATAGCTAACATGCAGAGCTCCTATCCTGCTCTGCTGCGTCTTGTTGACAAGGTAAATACTCTTCATTGTCTGAAGCCTGTCGATTATGAGCTAAGCTCTTTAGCGGTTTTACTTCAGCCACAAGTTATTGATACACTCTAATCATTATGGGCAAGGTTCAAATTGGGATGTTTGTACACTGAGGAACTCTGTCAGATAAATTATTAATTTGAAAATATTAAATACACTTATCAGATCTTTTTCCTTTTTTACAAGACATTCCCAGTCAGACTCTATTTTTTTAAGCTATGGCATTTCTCATGAATCAAATGATGGGCAGTAAGTTGAAGAGTTTTGCTGATGGAGGTGGCGAAGGGGGCAGCAAAGCTGGAGCAGATGGAAAAGAAACGGCCGAGTCCAAAGGCATGTCCAGGGAGGAGTTCGAGGAATACCAGAAGCAGCTGGTGGAAGAAAAGTGAGTAAAAAAAAGAAACTTAAATTACCAATATTTTTTTTTATTAAAAATTGTGACAAAACAAAAAATTAACAGTAGATTCCCCAGGAGAAAATGCTGTCTTGACTTAATCAAAAATGTGAAATCGCAACATTCTTCATGTAAAATACAATGAGCGTCTTTTCTCAGCTGAGTGACAACAGTCAGAAAAATTCAAACAGATTGTCTTAAAACAACATAAAAGAAGCTTCTTCGTCGTCTCAAATAAAATTAGAGGAAAGCCTGATCTCTAATAACAACGAAGGAATTATACTGTGTGGATTTAGAGCATTTGGTTTCTGCTGTATGATGTTACTATGTGGCAAAAATTTGTAGTTCAATTCTACCATCTGTCAACTGAACACATCTGAATACAAAAAGTGCATACCTGTATATTATATGTGTATGCAGCTCCTACTGTGTTGTCTCAAAGAAAATAGTCAGGACTTTATATCCTCTTTATAAAGACGTGCAATAAAAAAGACGAAACATTCTAAAGCCACAAAATTATAAATTTACTATGGAGGGCTTTGACTGAAGAGCCTTTAATTAAAAAACAAAATACGATGTTCGGCTTCCATTTTGCTCAGAAATCTTCTTTCTGCATTTGAAGAAGCTTCAAAGTGTTTTGGACTATTATCCATAAACACTCCAAAACGTTTCATTTTCATCATTTCTCCCAACTGAACGTTGATCTTCTTTTTTCTACGGATCACTTTGCGGCACTTCCAGCTTGTCTTAGCGAGAAGCCGGTTGCCAGGACAACATCACTCTTATTAATTAAATACAATCTCCTTCATTTACTACAAAATGGTGAATGAAACTGTTAACGTAAATTTCTTTTTATTTTGCTAAATAAAGCAAAACATTTTAGGGTTTGTCAGAGTAGTGAGCACTTTCCAACTCGTTCTGGACTCAATTTTGTTAATTAAAGTTTACTGCCTCGTGTTATGTTGTTTAAATGAAGGAATAGGTTTATTTTTCTCAGTGACTGTCTGAATGTAAATGCCCTTTCAGCAGGTGAGGTCTGTTCTTTTTTAAACTGTGTCTCCAGGCCACTTGTGATGCACGTATGACATCAACGGATGTGGGCTGGGTTTACCGGTAGCTTTAGGAAGGGGTTTACTTCCTCGTGGCTCAAATTAGACAGAGAAGCAGATTAAGCTTGTGTGTAATAACCTGTCAGGATAGAAGCCACCATTAAACACATCTCTTAGCCAGGGTGCTTTAAAACAATAATTATTTAATCACCTTACGTTCTCATCTGGCGCTGAACTCTTCATTACCTCTAATTAGGTGAAAGATAACTTGTAATGAAGTTAAAGTCTTGTTGCCAATGAGAAAATGAGAAAGTCAGAAATTATTTACCCTTTTGTCCTCACAAAAAAGTATTAATTAAATGTATTTTTCTTTCTATCTTTTTTTTATTTGCTTTTTAATCACTGGTCTGGGTTTTATTGTAAACGTCATCCATAAAATATATTAATCCGAGATGATAGTTAATTAATCAACAGAAGAAATGAGTTACTAGTCACCGTGTCCCTTTTTTATGTGCTTCAGTCGTTTTTTTTATTCTTACCTGACTTTCTTTACAAAATTAAAAAAAGCTTTAACCTGCAGGACATCTTACACCATCTCTGACCTTTATTGGTTTCTCTGCAAAAACATAAAATCCTACCAAGTATTTTTGGTCTTGTTTCTATTGCAAATATCTTAGTGCACTTGAAATAAGACAAACTAACTTACAAGTAACTTTTTAGCAAGAAATGGAGGCTAATTTCAAGTAAATAATTCCTTAGTATTGATGAAAAAATGCTAATTTCATTGGCAGAAAGATTAACTTAAAAGTAACATGGGAATTGTCTTGTTATAAGTGAAATAATCTCCCAGTGGAACTAGCACTTTTTTATTAATATTCACTTAAAACAAGCTCCTATATCTTGCTAATAAGTTATTTCTAAGATAGTTTGTCTTATTTGATGTGTACTAACATATTTCCGGTAGAAACTATGTCAGAAATATTTGGTAAGATGTTATGTTTTTGCATTGAACCCTATTGTTTTGCACTTAGGGACAAATGGCTAAAATCCACATATACATAATACGCCCTCTAAAGACTTAAAACGGCATGTTTTATAGTTTAAACAACAAATATACCTAGATATATCACACACAGTGCAAACAGTTTCAGCATTACTGGAAAAAAATCAATAGTTTCCTTATTTCTGCTCTGTAAACGCCAGCCAGCAGTTAGACAGGTTTTGAAATAAAGCTGCATTTATTGCAAATATTTTGCTCTACTAAGAAATCTTTGAAAGGTTTTAGTATTTTAGAGACACATTCCACAGAAAACTTTTTTTTTTGCAGCATAAAAACAGGAAACTGTTACTGCTTTAAGTCTGAATCTTTCCTGAAAGGATTCACCATTAGGGGATTTGTCGTTCGACTAGATAGACTTTTTGAAGGCTTAAAGTTAGTTTCAGTTTATCTGCTGAAGCTTCTGTGACCTTTAGTATCTGCTCCAAAATTGTGTGTGAGAGAAAGGGGACACTGTCCTTGCGGCAGAGACGTGCGAGGTGAGAGGACAGTCCTGACCGAGACATCAAGCAACTGAGGATTTATGCCAAGCTGTAGCTCTTGTGGAAGCTAATCTTATTAAAGCAGGGTTAGAGAGGACCACCCTTAAATAGACACAGGGCAAATCTAGCAACATGGAAACTGACATATAACACTGATAATGACATTATTGCAGAACTGGGCTAATAACACAAATGACGTCAGCTCAGAGACTCCAGAGAGGCAAATCAGGATTCAGGAGGTCAGCTCCTGACCGTCTAGCTTATTAACAGCCGAGTTGCACTGTGAAGCACTTTGCACCCCAACTAAACCTTTAATGTGTTTTAATGCTGCAGTCAAAATCTCCAAATCACACAAGAACTGGAGAAAGAAACTGATTAGCATACAGAATGCATCAAACTGACTGTTTATTGACACTTTGATAAAAATGGATAAACAAAAATCCTTAAAAGTGGATAATTTTTCATTGCAGCATAATCAAACCTTTAGAGTTTAGAGTTTATTTAATTGGTGGTGTAAAGAAAATCCACATTACAGAAATTATTCTTATTGAAACCCCCACTGCCACAATCATTACCCCTCCCTGAATTGCATTTGCAGCATTTTTAAAGTTGAAAAGATTTACATTTGTAATTCTTTAATTTTTGTTAAGAATAGATGACCGTTTCTAGTATCCACTATTCAAAATATAAAGAGAATGTGAACTTCAAGTCAGGCAGACAAGTGTTTAGTTTTATAAGTCCGTAGTTAAAACTTGTCTACAATCAGAGGAATAATTTAAAAAGTTTCAAACATACGGAGTGAGGATTTTATGGAGCGAATGCTTCATGTAAAAAGGCTTTAGTTTTTGATATTGTAACAGTAATCTTTACAAATTTATGTAACAGTAGTTTTATGTAAGTACTGTTACATGAAAGCCATGTAATGCCACAAAAATTTAAAAAGTAAACATGAATAAAAAACCCCATCTTGAACTATGAATTAGGTTGTCTGAAGATCCAAAGTTTTATTTTGTCAAAAAATATTGTTGGCAATCTTAGGGAATCCAATTAAAAGCTTATTTTAAGGGGGAAACAATTTTTCTTGTTGTCTGTGGAAGAAATGTTGTTTTTGAGGCTTCTTTGTAAAATGTTGATTGAGATTTCCTTTTTTGGAGAAAAAGACCAATGGATTTACTTTAGATGAAAGTCCAAATAGACCCTCCAGGATTAGACAGAGAAATGGCAACGTTGTTTCCACTTGTGTTATGGCAGCATTAAAACCCCTTTCATAATTTTTTACCAATTTAAAGCAACATATGTCTCCAGAAAAATATATCAGACAGAGATATCAGAACAGAGTGAAACATGAATTATAATCCAAAACCAAACATCTTTTTTTGTCTAAGAACAACAACAAAAAAAAAGAATCAAGAAACACAGACAGATTCAGGATAAAGTTGTGGAGAAACTTAAAATAATATTCCAACATTTCCACAGCCTATTTAGCTTTTTTCAGTGCATTAATCAAAACATACAAGGAGTTTGGCACAACCTCAAAACATAACCATCTACACTGACAGTTAAAGCAACAAAAAACACAATTCAGTGAAAGAGTTGAGAAACCTGAGGAAACTCAAGACATTTAGCAGATCACTCCACGTGTATGGAGTTTATAAAAGTGTGGGAAGAAATATCTGCTGTTTAGGATCCGTTATTAGAAGATCAGGAATGTGAATAATTGGGAGTTTACTGCAGATTTTTCTCAAAAAATTGTCAAAAACTTTCTTACTTGCACTAAACAGCTGCCTCAGCCTTAATTGATGTCAGATTATTATCCATGATCTACTGTATACAGTGAGTAAGAAAAAGTTGCATTTACCATCATAAATAAGTGCAAATATTTCCAAATTAGTACCACAAACTCTTTGATTTTTACCCCAAAAGATCACAAAAAGAATCACGAATCCTGGAGGAACTGAAAAGATGTTCAATAACATTTAATTTTAAGGATTCATTGATATTTTAGCAGTTAGTGAAAAGGTTTAATCAATACATTCTGGCACAACCGACCCTTTAAAAGCATTTATGATTCTGATTTCTCCAAAACAAAAAGGAGTTTGACATTCCTGATTTACAACAGATGAAAAGTAAAAACTGCAAAAACCAGCAGTGATGCAAACACCCAATTATAAAGTTATGCAGTCTTCTTGGAAGAAAGGATCTGTGATGATGCTTCTTTGTGCACCCAGGATGCAACCGTCTGTTACTGAAGGAGCTTTCCAGTTCTGCAGCAGCTTCATGCATGGGACGCGAGACGTTGTCCAACAGCGATGTTATTTTAGTAAGAGTCCTGTTGCCTTCCACCGCCTGCTCTGGGGCCTTGGGGCATCCCAGGACAGAGCTGGCCGTCCTGATGAAGTCACCTGACCTAAGCAGAAGCTGGTCAGAGTTGATAGGAGAAAAAGAGACCTGTTGGAGGCTAAGCTGGAGGAACAACAAGGATAAACATGCAGCCAGGGATGCAGTAAAATGGATACGATCAAAGCATATTTATGTCTTAAAGCGGCACAAACTCTAATCAAATAATGGGACAGCAAATTAATGAACGTACGATGCATCAGATTTAGAAAAATGCTACTTTCCATCTGAATTCCCACAAAACCCTGAAAACTGATGAAAATATATTCACTTCATCCAATCTCACTGAGATTTCACTGAGATTTCACTGGAGATTTCTCCAGGGAGGAATGGGGAAAATGTGAACCCAGAACCAGAACAAATGAACTCAGACAGGAAGTGTGTGGACTGCTTTTTCCTGAACACAAACATTATTATCATGTGGTAATTCTGCTGGTGCTGAGATACCGCTTTACAAGAAAGGCTTTGCTCCTCGCCACCTGCTATGTCAATCCATTAACCTTTTAATTCGCCCCTTTGCTGCAATGCCTGCAAAACATTTCTATGTTTGGATGTCAGCTCTTGAGAACGTAAGCTATGGATTTATAACAGCCACAATGAGCTGTGTAACAGGAATCACTGTACAGAAATACAAATTAAACGATTTATATGCAAATATTGACGTTATTTTCAGCTGTCTGTCTTATCTGTCGTGTTTCTGTTCTGTAGGATTCAACGAGACAAAGACTTTGCAACAAAAAAGGCTGGGAGGGCAAACCTGAGAGTCGCACTCAGAGATAAATACCGACTACCGGATGTGAGGAGCTCTAATCATTCTCTATCTGTTTAATTATTAACAATGGAATGCATTGTTTCAAATCAAAAACAAAAACTAGAACAATTATGACTTACTCTGGCTCTTTATTTATGACAAACTATGACAAATTTTATTTCTGACAAATTGTGAAATTTGGGAGTTGAGGACTGCACTGACTCTCATTGGCAGGAAAAGCTTTAAAAGTAAAAAGCATTTATTTTATTTTTTATAAACATTCAGTTTATAAAAAGAAATTAAACACACCTGCACTCCATTAAAGAAAGTAAAATACACACATTTGGATTAAACATTTGTTGACTAAGAAACAAAGCCAAACATTCACAAGCTGAGATGATAAAGGGAGGAAAATATAATAAATAAACTAAATAAATAGAATATATTGTGGAAAGGTTTGACTCTATAAAAATTTAGCGGTGAGTTGATTCTTTTGTGTTATAAGTTTTTGCATTTCCAATTTAATTCTGCAAATGTTTTGTCCATTTTAATTAAGTCTAGCATTTACTGCAGGCTGCAGGATGATGCATTTGTTAGCAATGTTGTCTTGTAGCAAAACGTTATAGATTTGAATCCTGGCCTGGAAACCTTTTGCATGTCAAGCAAAGTCAAGTTCATTTTATTATTCAAATTGGCAAAATTTGAATAATAGAAGGTTTTCTATCTAAGCAAACCCAGCCGACTGCATCAACATGCAGGAATCCCTGAAGCTGAGGTCGCATGTCGCAACAGCAGAGAAGTAAAAATTACAGCAAATACTCCAAATATTTGATACAAAATTAAATGGGTAAAACTACTAAACACTGAGGGGGTTATGTAAACTTTAAACTTAAAGAAAGTCGAAAGCAGTTTTCAAAATAATTGCTTCTCATCATTAAGCTACTAAAATAATTTTAGTAAGTTTAAGTGAACTTAATGTCACAGTGGGAAGAAAATATCTTGTATTTTATGTAAAATATGTCAATTTCAGATTATAACTGTGTTTATAAGTGTATGTAATATCTGCTTTGGTGTGCAAAATTTTTTAATTACGACTGAACCATTCAGCTATCATTTTTTGCTGCGTTTTTGATCAGAGCGCTCTCGACGGCGCCATGATTCAGATGGCCGGAGACGACGTTGACCTGCCGGAGGAACTGGCCAAAATGGTGGATGAAGATGAGGAGGAGGAGGAGACCAACGATTCACTCCTCCACAAGCTTCAAAACATGGACCTGGACGAACTGAAAACCAAGGCCCAGAGCAGAGTGAGCGAGCTGAGGCAGACTGCGGAGGAGAAATGTGTCCTCATGTGAACGCCTGCAGTACAGGCGCCACGCCCAGACGAGCTTTATTATTTAAATTTAGCTCCAGTGTCACTCTTTTTTCTTAATTACTTGTTACAGAACAGCCTCAACTCTGGACAGTTTCCTCGCAGAAAATTTCCTGGTTTTCGATGTGAGGGTTTAGTCCTGTGTCTCTATTTCTTTCACTGGGAAGAAATAGAGACACAGTCATTTTTACATCCATTTACTTCTTAAATGGATGTAAAAATAAATTAGAGAAGTTTTATGCTCACAAGGTTTGTCAGTGTCAGTGTCAAATGTATTTACATAGCACTTTAAAAACAGGTTTAAAACTGCACCAGAGAGCTGTACAAAAATTATAATAAAATAAGTTGATATAAAGAAAATAAAAATAACACAAGAAAAAAAATATATGCATAAGAGTAATAAGAAGTGAACAAAACAACATCAACAACAAAACTAAGCATGTATAAATACAAAAATGCTTTTCTGGAAGGTATGTAAAGAATAAAAGATTTATATCTTCTACTCAAAATTACAAATATTTTGCATATACAGCTCAGGAAAAAATTAAGACACAACTTAAAATGACCAGTTTCTCTGATTTGACTCTTTATAGGTTTATGTTTGAGTAAAATGAACATTGTTCTTTAATTTTATGTATTACTAATAACATATCTATGACTTTCCAAGCAAAAAATTTAATATTTATTTGCAGAAAATGAGAAATGGTCAAAATAACCAAAAAGTTGCAGTGCTTTCAGACTTCAAATAATGCAAAGAAAATAAGTTTATATTATTTTAGGAACAATAATAATAATGTTTTAACTCAGGGAGAGTTCAGAAATCAATATTTGGTGGAACAACCAGGAGATTTTCAATTGGATTCAGTGGTTTCTTAACTTTTTCCATATCTGTATATTATATAGAAAAATCCTGATATTGTCTAAAGTTTTAAAATGGTAATGAAGCTCTGGATATTTTGCTTTGCTTATTGTGGATGCCTCGTTGTCAAATGAATCCTGGATGTTTTATATCCACTCTGGTTCTCCTGTTTGTTTCTATATTCACAATGTCTGAACATTCCCACAAACTTCAATGATTCTTATTGAGCTATTTTCCTCCAGGCTTCACTTTGCTGGGAAAAGTCCAGTTTAAAGTTTGGCATTGAGCCCTTTAGCCGACACAGCAAACATGCAGAAGGTCAGATAAGATGGAAAGTGAATGCTTTGGCATAATTTCAGGTAACTTTCTACACTGATTTGCTACCTCAGCTGCAGCTAACCAACTCTGCTCCCAACAAACTCAATAAACTTTTAAATCAATGCAGGTATTCATTTTTTGACTTAAATTGTTCATTTAATCTCAGCATGCCATTTTTTAAATACCTTTACAATATTATTTTTCTTATGTCTTAAATGTGCCCTCTCAATTCATCCTCTTGCTTATTATATTTTATATTTTGACATCCACAAGGTGAGTTATTGAGTTTTTTATGAGAGCAGATGCTCAGATTAGAAGCAAAGAGAGGAAAAACCAGAGGAAAGTAGCAACTTGCAGATGCGTAAAGAAGACAAATGAGAATCCAAAAACAATTCCTCCTCAGTCCTGCCTTTCCCTAAATATAACCTCATGATGAGTGGAGATGAGCTGCAGCAGGTGAAGCAGCACCCATCAGTCCTGCCCTGCCGCAACAGAGAGTCACACACACTATGCATCTGCTCTCAGCACGACAGGGAAGCTGGAAGAGTTGATGGAACGATGGAACGAGCCAAAAACAGGAGAAAACTCCAAGAAAACCTTAGTGGCTGAAAAAGAACGGCTCAGATCAGTCGAACATTTCAGCAACAAGGCATTTCAAAGTGCTTTACATCATAGAAACACAGAAATACAGTCGTAGAAAACAGTCAAAAACTGAAACATAACATCTTGTTTGGGGGCATCGTTTATAACATTGTAATAATGTTATAGACATTATAACTTTATAAATGAAACGCTATATATAACGTTTAATTTCTAATGTTTCAAAAGCAACTCTGAACAGGGGTGTTTTAAGTCTGGATTTAAAGGAACTCTGTGTTTCAGCTGTTTTGCTTTGTTTAACAGATTTGTGGTGTATAGAAACTGAATGCTGAATACTGCTTCTCCATATTTGGATCAAGCAATATTCATGTATTAGAATGGCCTAGTCAAATACCCAACTGAGAATCTGTGGCAAGACTGAAAAGTTGATGGTCCACAAACATCCTATATCCAATCTGATGGCGTTTAAGTAGCTTCACAAGCTGGTTGACTTTCAGTATTCATTTGTTTTCCTCACACATCACAATTACGCTGCACTGTATCTTGAATCGTCTCATTAAATCAGAGTATAAAACACCAGTTTGTGTTAGTAACCAGACAAGATTTAGATGCAGCAACAGCAAAATGCAGATTATGGAGGGGTTACAGGAGTTATTATATCTTACTGCTGTATTCTTAGTTTTAAATTCTGTCTTTTTTGTAAAGAATGAAGCTGAACCGTCATTATTACCATCCCTCTGGTGGCAGACTGTCTTTGGGTTTTTCCTGGACCGCCACCTGATCTAACCCTCCCTTTCCGTCGTGTCCTGTCCTCCCTCTGCAGCTCACCATCCCCCTTTCCCCCAGTAAGCTGACACAGCGCCTTTAAACATTAGCTGCTTTCTTCCTAATAGGATCAAAGGGACTTACATTGTCATCTGATAAAACTAAGGCGCTTGATAGCTGTGCTGCACCCTCTTAACCAATTTGTACTCAATTAGGATAATGGGGAAACAAGCAAAGAGGGACAGCTTTAATATATTAATGTGATAAAATGATTATCAGTTTCTCTTGTCTATGACTTGGGTGCTATTAGAAGCATCTCGCAGGGCTAATTGGAAATATTAGTCGTTGATGGAATAAGCTGAAGAGTAACGCATGATAAGAACATTTATTTGATTTGATTTAAGATTGGATTATAGTTTTAAAGGTAAGAATGGGAGCTCAAAGTGCCACTCAAATATCACAGAAAGTTTTGATTTAAACTGACAGATGAAAAACAAATATTTTATCAGAACCTCAGGGCCCAAAGTTGGTTTGGTCCTGCTGGTTCTGTAAAAACTAAAACCAGTTGAATGACTTTGCCTAGGAAATCAAAACTGATGTTTTACAAAAATGCATTCAAGGCATTTGTAGTGCTGAAATTATTAAGAGATTTATTTTATTAAGTTTGTTCTTCCTTCAGAAACCCCCCCCCATTTCATTAAACAATTATTTAAAAGCTAAATTTAAGCGTTTTATTATCACAAGATGTTAAGAGACACATTTAGAGACACTCAAAAATAACTGACTTTCTTTATGATTTCCATGTGGTTTAAATGTGTTTGGTTTCAAATCACCTGCTGTGCTCGCATCTTGAAGTTCTTTCTTTTTGTTCAAAGGCAAAAGTAACAGGCTTTTCAACTTCTACGTTCTTGGAAAGCAAAACAGACAACCCGGAAAACGTGGTCAGTGCAAAGCCACTTAACCTGCATCCAGTCTGCTGCAGCAGAGCAGAGGCAGGCCTTTAAGTAGTTGTTAGCTTTTAAATTTCAAGCTCAGCTCAGCTGCTTAAACATGCCACTGACGCGGAGATGTTAATGCATTTCCTAGGCAGCTCCTGTCACAAAATGCAGAAACAATAATTGCTTGTTGTACTCAACTTTTTGAAGTATGCAAGGAGAATTTTATTTTAATGTTTGGTTTTAGCACAACACAAACAAACTAGCGAGAAATATTGGTCGTTTAATTTTTCTTAGATGAGGTAAATTTTCATCCTGATCCTTTCACAGTCCAGAAATATGCATAATAAGTTAATTGGTTAGTTTAATTGGTTGATTAACCTTTGGAGTGTCTGCAGACATGCATGCATCCACTGGTGGTCTCTGAGCTTCCCTGACTGGTCACCTGTCCTGTGCAGGGTTACTTCACCAGAATAAGAAAGATGCACATCTATAAATAAAAACAGATAAATAAACCCTGATTGTTGTTATAACGTTTATGTAAGGAAAAGGGATGCAGTTTGGAAGAAAAAAAAATCTTTCTGTGCCATTTTTCCATGTCCTGGTTTTGTTTATGACGTGCAAAGAGCTCCTAAATATATCTACATGTAGGGGGAGTGAGGTCAGAGGAAATCTCCTAGTGAAGTCTTTAGGCTCATTAAGGATGGGCTTGATCTCTGCAACACCTACTGTAGCGGCAACTTTGGTTCTTCCAGCTGGCAAAGGAGAAACTTACAGGCTGTATAATGAAAGACGAACTACAGTCTGGCTTTTAAACTCTACATGGATGTTTTACATAATCTTGACAAACAAAAATGATTGAAATACATACTTTTTTGAAGTTTAAGAAGAAGAACATGGAAAAAATATGATGCAAAACATGAATTAAGCACACAGCTTGTTGCTAGCATGTAATTTCAGAAGCTATAACAAGTCAAGTAAAGATACAGAATAATAACTTGCTGCATAACATCCATTTTGAGGTTAAAAATGAAGACGCGCCTCACATGAAACAGTATGAGATTGGGTCTGTTTCCCCCTAACATTATTGAGAATGAAGGGATTATCAAAAAAAAACAAAAAAAACACTGAACACAAGCCATTGTCTTCCGAACAATAGAGTTTTTGAAAGAAAGTTTTGTTGAGGCTTCATTAGCAATGGCCTCCCTCTGAGGGCTGAAAGCAGGACACATTTGGAGCAATTACTTGACCAGAAAACAACTGTCAGTCATTCTTAAAGGGGAAGGATTCCAATTAATAAACCTCTTAAAGCCTCTGGTTTTACTACCATTCCCCCCCGACAGCTTTTTGGTGTCTCATGTGGTTAAGGAGAGTTTTGTCAGGAGAGAAAGACATTACATGTTGCTGCTGCATGGATCACAAGCATTAGGTCCTTCGTGCAATTGTTTGCAGGGGATTTGAAGGACTTAACTGGGAGTAACAAGTGCATACAGAAGATATTGTTGGTGTACTTATGGCCTACAACACGGACACTATGTAGGAAGTAAAGTGAAATTTAAAAGGTAAGGTTATCTAATACTTCCTTTAAGCTTTTTGACAACTTCTTCACTATGTAGATGGTTTGCTTTAACTCTAAAAAGATGGAAGTGATTAAAAGAATCATGCTAAGTTGTATTATTTATTGGTAAAAACTATTTTTCTGTCACTGATTCAGACTTATGTGTGAAATAAACTGGAAATGACATTAAAATATGGACGCTGACTTTAAATTTAAGAACAATTCAACAGTTTGTTGACAAATCAATATTTTCTGATAGCATATCTAGCAAGGAATTACAAGTTTTATGACTTGCAAATAAACTGTTAAATTTCTTCTAAAAATCATATATGTAAATGTTTACAAAAGGCACTGAAAATAGTCTTTTCCCTTGTGCAGACCAAGATGACAGTCAGTTCTGCTGCTTTCATCGTTGAAGTGATCTTTGGAGCACCTTGCTCTTGGCGTCGTCTGTTTTCCTGCACATGAACTAGAACAAGAGCGTTCAACAACAGCCGGAAGCCGTTTACTGTTTTTAACCAAGAATACTGAGGGAGATCCAAAAGGCTTGGATGCATTTGTCAATGGATACCCTTGGGATAGTGGACGATAGCGGACACGGAATAGTGGACAATTATGACATGGGGAAAGGTGCCGGGTCGAGCGCTGGAGGTCGGGTCCACAGCATCGATGTCATTCTGGGATTCACTAAAGACCAGGAGACTTTGCTCCATTCGGTGGGAGGCGGGGACAGTCCGAAAGAGTCGAGAGCAAATGCACAGGATCCCGAAAAGCAGGTCCAAACGGACCCATACGGGCATCTACCAGAACTGGGTGACAGCTCCCAACATGCTGACTACCACGGTGAGTCCGTCCAGCAAGACGATGCTGCTGACCCGAAAATGTCTGATCACTTTCCTCTGAAACACAGTAAATACCAACTTTCTATCAGAAAAACTGTTAACTTTTCCTACTTCCAAAAGAACTTATATCCATAATAGTAACTATATAGAAATGAAAATTATAGATGTTTATTTAAATATTTGTACATCTCTTCCTAACGTGATCTGACTCTCGTATTTATATGTCAAACAACCCAAAATTTAAAGTCAGTTAATAGAAACATAGATCATAACAATTTAAACACTTTTTAATTCAAATTGTTGAACTGCTTTTAGTTTAAATATCTCCTTACATTTCTTTATAATTACACAAATGATAAATTATTTTCGGCCTCTTAATACAGCACCAAATAACTATTAATTTCTTAAGGTCCAAATAATTTTCAGATCTACAGAAAAACACAACTCAAATTTAAACCAATCCAATCTTGTTGTTTAGTCATAAATGTTGCATATTTTTAACTCTTTAAGCCTGATATGAGAATTAATAGTAAAAAAAAGATATTTACTTCAAAGATTTAGCTGTTTATTTTTACAAAATGTGTAATTATTCTAATTGTTACAGTATTGCATTTAGAAATTAAATATTAAGAATTTATAATAGACGCTCATGACTGAAGTATTAAAACATAAACATGCCCATTCCTCTTTTTCTGTAAAACATTCAATGCTCTATAAGTTATTATATGTTACATGACTCGATTAAAGATCATTTATTTCTTTTTGTATCTATTTATTTATTAAGCAGCAGGCAAATTTTCTATTCTCTTCCTTGAGAAAATCTGTGCTGACACTCCACAGCAACCAGACCCACCAAACTGTTGGGACAGGAGGGATTTAAAATAAATGAATCACATATAAGAAGTTTAAGTAGTAATGAAAATAGAATAAATATAGTATTCTATTTATTTTAATATCCATATAAATTAGCAGAATCGTTGCTTTGGTTTACTAATCACCTTCACTTGAGTGTTACATAGATCCTAATGTTTTAATTTGTCAATTTGCCTTAATTTAATAATTTGTATAGTTTTATTTCATTAGAATTGTATTGTTTTTGTTAAACCCTTTCTTCATGCAATCTAAGAGGTCACGTCTGGTCTCTAGGTTTTGGTTTTGTGCTCTGAATTTATATTTTAAACTAAAATGTTGTTATTTATCACTCAGAAGGCTTGTTTAAAATACAGAAATATGTCCATGAAATTGATTTTGAACATCTGAATCTGTTTTGTTGAATCTGACTGCTTGCCTTGTTGCTTGTGCACAAGTGAACTGAAGACTCGTTGGTTACATTAGAGGAAGTAGAGGCTCGCAGGTTTGACAGGCAGCATCTGTTACTATGGGATTACTGAATTAAGTGAAAGACTTGATGTCAGCTGGACTCACCAAATACCTCGAGTTCAAAAACCCTTAAAGGGACTCGTCTGCCGGTATGCTGACTCATCAAAAACCTTATGTGGCAACCAGAAACAAAATCAAAACTTTAATTTTTCAAAGTTTTATAGGTGTAATCGTGTTTATTAATTTGTTAGTTGCCACTACAAATGTACAAGTTTAATTAAAATCCAATTAAACACAAATCAGTTTAATTATTATCAGCCCAATTTAAATAAGTGTTGTTAACTACAGAAGATTGAAAGCACAGAGTGATGCAAATCCATAGCTTTGACTCTAATTCAATCAAACTCATATTTGCTTGGCACGTATTAAATATCTGCAAGCAGATAAATCTGATAATAGGAAGAGATTTTTGCATTTCTGGGTAAAAATGAATAGTTTAATCATTTTAAACACTTTATTCAGACAAATAGGGCTTGTCAAGATGATACTGATTATCCACAGACGTCATAAAGGGTCCAATTTAATTTATTTTTAAGTGAATCTTCTACACTTAAAAAATGTCTGCAATTTAGTTGAAAATGAGAGCGAATTATGACTATAAAACCAAATATTTGTGAACTAAGCTACTTCTATGCTATAAATATGCAATCCTAACTTGAATTATTGTCTAAAACAAACACAAAAAAAATGTTTTGCCTGAAATTTTTGCCACACCTCTGGTTCTCATTTATTACAAATATGCAACTCAAAAATGTTGAAAGTGGGATGAAAAATGGGCAGATAGGTTATAGACTTTATGAGACAATAGCCCAACCCATTTTGGTTCTAAATGTGATGTACATTTGGTTTTTGTTAACTTTTTATAGTAAAGCAAATTGGGTCAAGGCCCACATGGTGTTCATGGATTTCAGGAAAATTAAAAATGGATGATTATTAAATCAAGTTAGATATACTGTGTCTTTCTGAAACACTAAATATTAACGATTAAACCCTTTTTCATGTTAGAGTCAGACCTTTTCTCCAACGATAAGTGTGATGAAGAAATAGGCCACCTGCACAAGGAGGTGGACATTGCTGAAGACTCTCCAGATGGAAGTAAAGAGGAAGAGCACGCTAAGAAGAAGCACAGAAGAAATCGTACCACCTTCACTACTTACCAGCTTCATGAGCTGGAGCGAGCCTTCGAAAAGTCCCACTACCCGGATGTCTACAGTCGGGAGGAATTGGCAATGAAAGTCAATCTGCCTGAGGTTCGCGTTCAGGTAAGGACTGAAGTAAATCACTGAAAGGATGCTTAGTTAGAGCCTGGATGATGCAAGGAAGCTGAATAATTCTTTATACATTGAAGGAGCCCTGAACATCGAGTTGATGGCAAACTTTGCTAATATCTTCTGTGACTATGACCAAACCACTTTGATTCTCAGAGGTTTATCAAGAACATTGAATTCAGCTATTAAAGCGCTTGTTTTTGTCTTTTGTTTTGTTTTACTCACTGTTGTTAAGTTGTGTCTTGAAGATCACAGTCTATAAAGGTGTTTTCAGATCTGATAGTCCGGTTTACTCGGTTTCATTGGGCACCAAAATTGCAACATTTGTTACATTTTTAGCTGATGTGGTTCGCTTTCACACGGCACCGAGTCAAAACGAACCAATCTAATTAAAAATCCAGTTCAACCAAGAACCACTGAAAAAACAAAACAAACATCTGAAGAAGACACTCAGCACAACTTCCTTTTTCACAAAATGTAAACAAAAATGAAGTGGTATCAAATTTTACTGATTGTAGGATTTCTTTTCTGTCTTTGGAGTAGGACCACAAGCCATTTCTCCCGCTAGCATTATACACATGCATTTGATTTGGTTGTATTTACTCAGAATGCCCTGCGCTTTAGTCCACTTTCCACTTTTGGAGGGATCTCAGGTCCACTTGGCATTCACATTGCATTCGAACCGCATCATAGTTCACTTCAACCAAGATGAACCCTAGGATTTTAGGCAGACCAGAGTTTGCTTTTTTGGTCTGCATCAAAGTTCGATTGCGCATTCACACCTCCCCAAACAAACACCAGACTTCCCAGACATATAAACTAGAGTTCAGCTAAAGCAAATTAAGCAGGCTGGTGTGAATGCATCCTTAGGTCAGCAAGTGCAATGAAAACCTCAGTGTTCAGTGTCTCTGACTCTCTGTCCAGGTGTGGTTCCAGAACCGAAGAGCAAAGTGGAGACGACAAGAAAAGATGGACACCAGCACCATGAAGCTCCACGACTCTCCAATGTTATCCTTCAATCGGCCCCCCATGCCTCCCAACGTCGGTCCGGTGGCCAACCCGATGCCACTCGACCCCTGGCTGAGCTCGCCTATTTCCAGTGCCACGCCCATGCACACCATCCCAGGGTTCATGGGGTCACCTCAGGCCCTGCAGCCCACCTATTCCAGCCACAGCTTCCTCAACAGCCCGCCTGGCATGGTCCAAGGCATGCAGCCCATGGGCCCTCCTCCATATCAGTGTCCACCAAGCTTCAACGATAAGTACCCCATCGAGGACGACAGGAGCTCCAGCATCGCCGCGCTCAGGATGAAGGCTAAAGAGCACATTCAGTCAATGGATAAAACCTGGCAGCACATGTGATTTTGCTGCCTAATGTGAATGGATCTCTCTCTTGTGAATGTTTACAGACTGCTTTTTGATTCATAAACCATTGGCGGTGATGTGTGGAACCAAAGATGTAAAGAACTAACACTTTAAAAATGAACTTCTCAATGTCATCTTCAATTATGACCAATTCTTAGTAGACTGGTAAAACTTTGGTTTTGCTCCTCCCAATGTTTAGGTGTAGATTCCCAAATTAGACACTTTTTGTCCTGGTATAAACGTGCATGTCTTTATTTTAGACTGTATTTGCTCCAGATATATGAAAAGAGAGGCAGTTTAAAGCCATTTTGTCAGAGGTAGCTAAGTTTTTTAATGGATTCTATTGAGAGATCTGAACAAATTTATATATGTTTGATGTCTCAACTAAGGATGTTCTGATTTTATTTTGGTGTTTGTTCAAAACATATGTTTATAGGTCTTTCTACAGCTGCCTGTGAAGATTTTAGCAAGAAACGCTGAAATGAAAATGTCTTCTTGAGGACTAACGGCCAATAAATTCTGCTTTGAAAGTTTTGTACAGCTGTAAAGTTCTCACTGTTTTTGAATGAAAATATGTTTTGTTTCTCTAGACTTTACAGGATTAAAAACATCTTGTTTTTTACAGATTATGTTGCAAAAAGATGTTTGTAGCTTGCAGATTTCTTTTGTTTTGGCACTTATTGGCATGTTTTAGATCATCAAACTTATTTTAATATCAACGACAACCAGAGTAGCAGTTTTATTTTGAATCTTAAGAAGTATTTCCTTCATGGAGAAATCATTATTTGTGCCACGCTTGTCAGTATATTGCTAACAAGAAGTGGTTATGGAGGAATTTCTAACTACTCTTCTTTACAAAATTGTTTCATTGAAGATATATTGAAAGATTTTCGAGTATGTGTGCCATGCCACAACATCTCAATTAGATTCAAGTCTGGATTTTCCAAATACCGCTCCAAAACCTCCATCTAGTTCTTTTTGAGCCATTTTGATGTCAACTTTCTGATCTGCTTTGGGTCTTGACAATAATAAAAAGTGATTTATTTATTGCTATCATAAGCACAGAAGAAAGAGTATTATGTTCTCATATATGTTCAGAGTTCTTAATATCTTGAAGTTTTTGGAGATTTCTAGTAGAAATCCCAAAGAGGAGTGGCTACAAAATAGAGAGCAGATTTTATGATCCTATTAAAGGGGGATCCTAAAGCAACAAGCAACTCCAGGCCTCCACACTGCCGTCATGTTTGACCCAGTGTGTGGTATTATCATTCTGTTATGCTTTTAGTTTCATGTCAGGTGTAACCAGATCAAAAAAGTTCCACTCTGCAGAACATCTCCCCACATATTTTGGGGATCATCTACATGACATGGGGTAAACCTGAGGCCCTGGGGCCAAATCTGGCCCGCCGGAGGTTTCTATGTGGCTTTCTAGAATCCAAATTACTATTAAAATTCACATCAAGTCAACAAATCCCCACATTTCTTTTCTAATTGTTTTACTGCAATTCTTTCTCAAAATTTGCCAGACATTTGGTTTAAGACTGCTGCCTCAAGCTTACTTGGTGTCAAGTTGTAGTGATTGATTAACAAGGCGATTAATAAAAAGTCACATTTAACATCTTATTTTTGTGCAAATATTGTAAAGCTTCCTTAAAAAATATTTGTAAATTAGCACCACAAAATTTATGATTTTGATTGCAAAAATCCATAAAAAAAATAATCACAAAATCCTTGTATTACAGATCTCAGTCCCAAAGTCTGACTTTGTAAATGTTTCTAGGCTGATATGTATCATGCCATTTTTTTAAAGTAATGCTTTAAAAAATACAATACAAAAGCTTAATGGAAACGACAAAATCCGACATAATTTCCTCAACTTTACTTTGGTTCTATGCTCTTCCAAGATGGAAGAGCATAGCATAGGCTATGCTTATTTAAACATAAGCAGAGCCTTATGTTTAAATAAATTTTAAACATAAGGCTCTGCTAGTAGTTTCGGACAGTTTTTCCCTTGATAAATGACTCATTTTGGTCGTCTTTGTCTAATGTTAATGTTTGCTTGATGATCTGAAACAAAAACTTAAGACATCAGGGAGGGGGAAAATACTTTTTCACTGAGTTGTACAAAAGTTTGCTCAATTTTAACTTAGGAATGGGTTTAAAGGGAATCTTGGCATTTATATTTAAATAATTAAAACGGCCTGTGAAGAGCGTTGAGTTCTGATGAGCGAGGTTAACGGAAGTCACAGAGCGTAATCTGATTTGGAGGCTAATTTAAACAGACAAGCATACCTCTCAACACCTAATTACTGCTTTTAAAGCGATTAACCCTGGATTCTCAGCCACAGACAGAATGGCATAAGTTACCCTTGAAAAACCTTGTTTAAAACCAGATTAAATTGTCCTTTTCAAACAAACTAGACAATTTGTTTTATTGTTATGATGATTATGGTGATTGATGGTAAAATATGCTACTCACAATGGCAATAAATCCTTCCTGGAAGTTTTGCTAAGTCTACAAACAGTCAGGTGACATTGTAAGGATATACTGCTGTGAATAATTAAAAGTGCAAACCCACACGTTAAAGCATGACGCCGAATTTTAAGAAGTTGGAGCCAACTTTCTTTTAAATGAAAGTAAATGAGATGATTACAGAAACTCCTTTGCTTGTTTTCCTGGATATCTTTATGTAACAAATGTTTCAGATCAACCACAACATATAATCAACAAAAAAGTAAGACAAACATTGGTGGATTTATATTTAAAGTAATTCTGCTTCTTTTTACTAGTAGCAGGATTAATATTTTTAGTGTCTCAGAGTCCCAACTTAAATCTGTCAGGTAATTTGTGGAAGAAACTAAAGATTAGAGTGAGCTCATCTGTAAAAATAAAATGTGGAAACAAGCAAAACATTAGTTAGCAATTATAATAATTATTGAGAAGAATATAAGTAGATTTTAACATGTAAATAAAAACATTTTTACCTTTTTATCTAAATCTTTTGAGATGTCTTTGTCGTTTCCAAACGTGTTGGTTGAACAACGATAACTTTAAATCTAAATCTTTCAGTGGAATGATTCATTTTGTAAGTCTGATTAAATAGATAAAATGTTGCCAACTTAAAGTATTTTGATAATTTTTCATGTCGCTGTCGTGAGATAGGCTTTATAATAGATGAAAAAGCAGAACAATGTGGGGTTCCTAAGCTGAATTTAAACTGTTATTGATAATGTTGTAGTAACATGTCAACGGGATTTTCATTCACTAAATTCAAATAGGAGTCTAACAAAGTAAATTGGATTCACTCAAGCTCACCTCTTTAATTTTAGAAATGCTTATTTAAAGATTTAAATAAGCAAAGGATGTAACTAAGCAGCCTATGCTATGATATTCCCAACTATAAACACTGCAGCAACATAAAATATTTTTGTCTAAAAGTATTTTGTCTTCTGTCTCGTGAAAATTTCTTAGTACACTTGAAATAAGACAAAACTAACTTTCTCTTCAACAAGACATAGGAGCTTGTTTTAAGTCAATATTTCCTTAATATTCATAAAAAATTATGAGTTACAAGTGAAATAATCTGCCTTTACAAGACATTTTTCCTATGTTATAAGTTTTGTTCCACCGGCAGATTATTAAACCTAAATCTAGAACTTTTTTTTATAAATATTGTTGAACAGTTACTTGTAAAGTAGTTTGACTTATTTTAAGTGCAATAAGATATTTTCAGTAGAAACTAGACAAAAAAAAATACTTGGTAAGATTTTGTTTAATTATAAGTTTAAGTAAAAATGTGGAATCAACACAACTAATCCTGAATATAGATAAATTAAAAACCAATGAGTTTAGATCAACTTCCACATAAAATATATAAACATCACACATATTAGCAATTGTACAATTCCGCACAATTGCTCAGTATCTTCCTGGGTTTAGAGCGGCTTTCGCTTTCTACTTGCACAGTGATTAATCTATTTAGAGGCTGCATGTGAAGCACTTTGTCTTCTCTCCACACGTCCATTAGCGAGGCTCTAAAATGACTTGAAGCACGGGTTGACAATAGGCCAATGTAAGCTATGACAGGGAGAGCCGGCCTGATGGGGGCCTGTTGTGTCCGTTCAGACCTGTGGAGCCTTGCCAGCCCGTTAGGCAGATGAAGCTCCACTCCATCAGGCCCAAACGGGAGCGTCAGGGGGCCCAGTCAGCCGGGCTGCAGAGGCCACAAGGGCTAAGCCCTAATTGCCCTCCAGTAGCCTGTGTGGCTCAAATGTCCCTCTTTATGTTAGGAGGGAGGAAAGTCTTTAAACTTTATATAGATTTGTTCATACTCAGTTCCTTATTTCCACATTTTAACTGTTTAAGATACTCAAATGAATCCACAGCTTTGAAATATGTTTGGAAATTTGGTGCTTAAAGGGGATAGAAAGTAGATAAAGTTTTACATGTGTATTTGGTAAAAATAAGAGTAAGAGACAATTTTACAATATAACCAGATAACATGTGCACTAATTATCATAAAAAACATTTTCATGCTCAAAGAGAGACTGACATTAATTTTAGTACTCATGTAAATGGTATAATTCACCTAAACATATAAGTTTTTATCCTTTCCTGCTATTGATTGTGTGTTTTTTTCCTCCTCAACTGTTTGAACAATTTTCTATAGTCAGGATGAATTATTCACAAAAATCAAGTTTCAACTCTTCTTCCACCTCCTTGGTCCATTTTTATATAACACAGCAGCACCGGAAATACTTTATATCAACGAACAGTCATGAAGTCAGCTGAAATTACCAAACCTAAAACTGAAAAAGAAAAAAAAAAAAAAAACACTTTTTTATCCCTTAATAAATAAGTTTGCCTATCTCTGTACTTAGAGATAGGTAAACTAAGTAAAAGTATTTTTTAAACACTCTGTGCTCAAAGTGTGAGAAATGATCCCAAGAAGATACTTATATTTAATTAATTTATTTAACTTTAATAAAGTGAGTAGCATGTTCATGATTAATTTTGTATTTACTTATTTTATTTTTCTGTTTTCACCTCAACAATACCTCCATGTCAGAAGAGTTTTTGTCTCAACTTATCTTAATTTCTGGTTGAATAAAATTAATGTCCATCAGCGTTTTAATTGAGAGATGATGGCGAACATCATCTCTCCCCCACAGAATTACTTTTATCATCTTATGCACCCATAAAATTTAGCTCTGAGAGCCTTTGCAGAATATTTTGAGGCGATAAATCAGAGAATATCATGCAAACTGCACCCAGAATACGCTCATGACATACTGCAGCTAGTAATTAATTACATGCATTATGATGTTATCTTGGTTGACCAAGCATGACCTTTGCTGGGCCCAGGCTCTAGTTAACAGGCTGGCTAGCAGGACGTGGTCCACGGTGAAAATAATAAGGGAAAAGAGCGGAATTAATTGGGTTTGATTAAGAACACTTTTCAAAGGGACACTATTTTCCCCTCTTGACATAATTACAGGTCACTCTGAGGGAGGGGCGGCGGGGTTGATGGCTGGCGCCAGTTGCTTGTCTTTGCGGCAATGTTCGCCTTTAGAAAATGGACGCACCACTCAAGCAGAACATCCTCTTTTGCTGTCCACTAGGTCACATGGCACCAAACACAGTTGCTAATGTTTTAATCTAGAGTTTGTTACATTTGGTCAAACTTACATGTTGATTTTAACAAGCTTTGTTTCTGGATAACTTAATTGTGAACATAAGTTTTCAGTCACCAGTGACATGAAGGGAATACATAAACTGTTTTTAACTGAAAGTTGTCATTATAAAACAAAAAACTTTAATTAATTTGCAAGCATGAATTTACTGAAGGTGTTTTCCACTCCAAACAGTTTAAAAATTATACTGGCTCAAATAAATACACACAACCTCCAATATTTGACTGAACGTCTGCTTGCTTAATTGCAAATTAGCCACATGGGTTTTGTTCAATTCAACAAGGTTCTGGCATCATTCTGACTCAATATTTGTAAATTTTTTAACAGAAAATGTAGAGCTCATTTATATTTGGACCCTGATTTTAAAGTTGATCTATTAAAGTCCTCAAATCATCTTTTCTGTTAGGATTGGCCTGTGGGCTAATCAAAACGTGCTCATTACATTTTTAGTCTGATCAGTTCTGCCTATTTTACGCTCCTTTTAGAACAAAATGTTAGCTTTGTTAGCTTGTAACTTTAAATCCAAACAGGCTGCTTATTGCCACGCCCCCCAACTCACCGTTCACATCTTTAAAACGCAGAAGCATCAAGTGGTTTCTGGATGGTACATCAACAGCAAAACTCTTGTTTTTTTTTGTGTGTTTTTTTTAGCAGCCACTGTAACCCCAGTTGGCCAAATGTGCTTGAGTTCTGCTTTGGTTGCTAGGTAACAGGCTGGGCTTCCATGGGGTTGCTAGGTAACGGTGGAGCGCCTGCATGTTACATTCTGAGGTTTTTTTGAAACAAATAATTTTCAAGTCACCAAAAAACATTAATTTATTGCCAGAATCTTCTAAGTTGTAAGAGCTTAGATTGTTTTTAGGAGCAATAGAAACAGAAATGGAAGTAAAAAAAGATGATATCGCTTCACATTTTCTATCGGTTCAGGGTTTTATGGACACTCTTTTAGAAGCTTAATGTCAGTTGGTTTTATCTATTCCAAAACCAGTTGTGAATGGGTTTAATACTAGATTCAGGTTTATAATGTCTCTAAAATATTTCCTGCCAAGGGCCATCACTGTCCACAATAACTCTGTGAAGACTTTGGATTAACGAGTTACAACATTTAATTTCCCTTTGGGATCAATAAAGTATTTTTGAATTGAATTTGAATTAAAACCCCTGTCAATTCTGTGCTCCTTGTCCTGGAGAAGGTTTGACAACATAAAAATACAATTAGTAGCAACATGTCTCGTTTGTTTTTATGTATGCCATTTTACCTCAGCAGCTTAAACTCCTGAAAGTATACATTCGCTGAAAGATTTACTTCCTCAGTTGTGTTGGTTTAAAACTTACTAAGATGGAGCTAAAATTTAACCTGAGGTTACCAGATTGTAATAATGAAAACACCAAAACGGAGACAGAAAAGTGTAGCTCTCTCCCTCCACAAGCTAAAGAAACAGAGGAAAACTGAAGTTTTATGGTTCTTCCAGTTTCCTTTGGAGCTCTCTCACGCCACCTGCTGGCTGACCTATTTCAACAAAATACTGTTTGTATGCATTGAGTGTGAACACCAAAACCATGGGTTATGCCATATATGTTGGTGAAAGAACAGATTGTTTTAGCTTGCAGTGTTTTTGGTGGAGTGCAGGATAGTAAAACAACAAGAAATCCATATTTTTCCACAGCACATGGCGGAAAGAAGAGCTCAAACTGTGGCTGCTTTTGCTGAGACACACGGTCAATAAGAGTGAAACGATTTTGTGTGTTTACTGTCATCGCACTCAGAGCAGCTGTGAGGAAAGCAGGGCAGAAAGAGAGGAAGGGGAGGTGGCGACGGCATCACGGGCAACGAGCAAGAGGAGAGGAGGTGAGTTCATATGAAGGAGGAGTTTCACAGAGAGTGAGAGAGGCTATTAGAGATGGTGAGAAAAAGCAGGAGAGAGATAGAGGTTATGTGAGGGAGGAAGATGCTGTTGCCAGGGAACGAGACTGAGAGAGAAGGAACCATCTTTTGCAGTTTGGGAGAGGATGGAAAGTCAGTTCAAGATGGATCCAAAATGGACTAAACTGGAGGAAAACAGGTGATCCTGCCAACGACCAGGTTGACAGAATCAAAGGAAAAAGGTAGGCAGCTGGGATTACGTAACCATCAGAACATTGCTCCCATACGGCTGACATCATTCGAACGGATTAGAGCCCGGGGTTTTAGTGTTTGCGGGTGGAGGATGATGATGAGGGGGGTGAGAGCAGACGCAAATTGGAGAAAAAGAAGAGAATACTGCAAAGAGTTAGAATAATTTGTTTTGCCCAAAAGTCAGTCTGGGATCCGTCTGGGACAAAATACAAGAGCACAATGATGTCACCTCCAGACTCCCGTCATCAGTCCTCTCTCCACAGGAAGACACGACTTCCCTCCATCAGCAACATCAGTACGCAACAGGAACCACAGCGTCAATAAAAACAGGAGCGCACCACCTGAAGAGGTAAACAGTGATGACCCTCCGTCTGCTGATTTAAGGAAAAGCAGAACTACATCATTATATAACGTAAGTGTTCTGCAAGATTTTTGTTTCTGGATTGCTATTAGATAAAAAAAACTTTAAAAAAACTCAGGATGGACTTTCAGGTCTGTAGATATAAATCTACATCTGGTTGAAGCACCATTCAGCTGCATGAAATGGTGCTTCATGCAGCTGAATGGTGCATGAAGGAATTTCTCATGCACCATGAATTTCTCTTCAGAAATGTTGGTTTTCTAAACACTGGAGGAAGGATCTGGTTTATTTTGAATCATCACAAAGAGTAATAATTCTTTATTTCCAAACATGAGCTGTTAGTTTAGCGTGTTATTGATCTACACTGAAAAACAGAAACCTTTACCAGTATTTTCATCTGGTTTCTAGTGCAAATATCTTAGAGCACTTGGAATAAGACAAAGCTAACATACAAGTAACTTTTCAGCAAGACAGAGGAGCTTGTTTAAATAATTTCTTAATATGAATTTAAAACAAAGTCATTGTTACCCTGACAGATTATTTCACTTTTAGTATTGTAAAAATGAGCATGAGTATTCACTAATGTCTGGTTTCTACTAGTTATGAGGCAAAAGAAAAACATATGAAACTACAAAGAAAAGGCGAAGTTGTATAACTGAAATAAAATTTAGGAATTACTGTTTTTTAAAACAATTTTCCTAACTTGAAAATAAGAGAGAAGGGAAAAAGAAAGGAGAGACAAAACCAAGAGTCAGAACCAGTCTTGACTAGCCCACTTTCAGCATCAACCACCATAAGAGAGACGAAAAACGGTTACTGGGTTGGATGTCGGCTCTGAAACTATCATGGAAATCCAACTTGCATGTCTGTTCATGTGGTTCCCGCCTTCGTCTCTCTAAGCTGTAGGGATAGTCGAGTTTCTGGTTCTGTTTGCTAAAGGTCACTCTTAGATTCTTGTCTAGCGCTGATGTTTGAATACAAAGGAGAAACTCTGTCTTGCACAGCTTAACACAAAGATAGACAAATGTAAAGCAGCAGATTAAAATGCACACAACAGCAAGAAAACAAAAAAAATCAATGTAACTAGTTCTTTAAAAAGATGAGGCGTCTTTTAGAAAATGCAATTCTGGGAAATATTTGTTCCATTGAAAAATCACATTTGAATGAAGTAAGCTTTTCTGAACTTCTACATCACATGTGTCAAACTCAGGGTGCAAGGGCCAAATCGGGCCTACCGTAGGTTTTTATGTGGCCCTGTAGACTCCAAATTACAACAGCTTTTTGTTTAAAACCCCCAGTTTTTCAACAAATGTGTAAAATTCACACAAAGTCAACAGATCACCACATTTTTTCCAGATTTTTTTTAAGTGCAATTTTTTTCTCAAAATTGGCCAAAAACATTCGGTCTAAGTGACTGCTGCCTAGTTGGAGTCCGTGATCGATACGGCGATTAATAAAAACTCACATTTAACATGTTATATTAGCGCAAATAAAACTTTCTTAAAAATATTTCAAAATTAGCACCACAAAATCTACAATTTTGATTGCAATAAAAACACTCATGAAATCCTGGATGGACTGATCAGTGTGAAAAGATGTTCATAACAATTTAATGGGTTTTATCAATACATTTTGGCACAACCGGCCCTTTAAGGACCCACAGATTTTGATATGACCCATCATGAAACTGAGTTCAACACCCCTGATCGAAATGGACAAAGTAACATTATTCCTATAAGATGGACAAACATTCGGCAAAAACTTTTTGAACATAACAACCAATGACCTAAAATCAGCTCTAGAAGGTGAAAGGTCAACTTCCAGTTTTAAAGTGAAAACTGCATCTTTAAAAATTCAAAGATCATTAGCTTTTATTGTAGTTTTTTGAAAATGTTTTCACTTGTTTTCAGGTTTTAGCAGCAGAAAAGGAGCTAGCTTCAGGGCTAAATAGTTTATTCTAAAGAAGCTAAGTGATCTTTTCACAAATTATTTTACATCATAGAATTAAAATAGAGTATCACCAAAGTAAATCTTGTATTACTGTTTATTTTGTGAGGGACATTAAATGCTCCAGAGGATTTCTAATGTTTTCAGGCCTTGTCATCCCTCCCTTTTGTCAAGTTGAGGAAACTGAGCTTGTAATAAATCATTTCTTCTGAGTTATCTTTAATCCTCAATAACGCCTTTCAAGCTGCAAGCCAACACAAACATCGCTCTCTCACGGGGAAACTTCTCTGCTTTACTGAATTTCAAAGGGACAAAACCTGTCAGGAAAAAAAACCCTTAATCACCATCTTGTGCAACAGTTTACTTTTCATCTCTTTTATATTCTGGTTGGCACAAAGGCACAGGCAGTCCTGCTGCCATCAGGACACAAATCCTCACCAGACACGTGCATCTGTGTCTCAAATGTTCACTGAATGGACAAGCAAAGCTGCCAAAGGGACATTTGTGACAACAATCCTCATTGCTGATTGAGATATGACCGATTTCTGTGAGAGGAGGTTCAGCCTTAATAGGCAAACACCATTTTGTTTTAGGATTGCAAAAAAATGTTGCAACTTACGGGTTTAAACAGTCAACCTCGATTCCCCACCCCCAGCACAGCAGCATCAGGAGCCTGTAGGCACAGAGCATGTGTCTTTTACCCCACAATTGCAGTTTTAGATCCCAAAATAGATTGTATCAAATCAGTTCCATCCCACCGGACTAATGGGCCAGGGTGACGTCTGTTAAATAAACTCAGGTTGGGACAGAGATTTATTTGTGAAGGAAAATCCCTTTGATGGGTTTGCTCTACTTAGCTTGACTGATACTTGTATAAATGATTCAAACACAGCAGACTCTGCAGATGCGCATCGAAAAACCAGAAATGGAAGTTAATGCAATAGATGAAGACCTGTGCTTTGGTTACGTACATGCACATACGAGATGACTGTGCTGCCTTCAGGGAACGGCTGCTGTATGAGCAAATCAGTGTTTTATTTTAGTCTCCTTCCCTGGAGCAGCTGGGGTCAAAAATCCACTTTCATATGACATCACGCATTCATTTGACAATCATTTTTCTATAAATAGTCAAAACTGTGAGTTAGAAATTTAATATATTACAAATATACTGCCTTAATGACAATTATTATGCTTTTTACATACTTTATGCTTCTGTGTGAAAGACTTTTTGTAGATGAGATAAGTAGCACCAAAAGTCAGCATTATTGGAGTGAAGTCAAGCTGTTTTAATGCATGTTGTGTTTCACCAGTGCTGTAGCTACTCACTAATCCTGTTTGCGGCTTCAGGCTGAATTAGAAGCTACCTTTCAAAAATAATTGTTTCTAACATCCAGCTTTTTGAATATTATAAAGGGAGCCACCCAAGGCTCAATATTAGACTCTGCTCTATTTTCCAGTATTTTTGCTAGCATTGGTAAGAGTGCAGCTAAAGTCCAACTTTATGAATAGGATGCTATAATTTATAGGGATGCATATATTATCAGCATAGTATCGGTATCTGTCGATATTAAAATTTAATATTGGCCATTCCGTCAAAATAACTCAGTATAAAAGGTATTGTTTTTATATGACAAACTAGTGACAAAATTAAGTTCATAAAGTTCTAACATATGGATCGGTTTCCTGACAATCTGGGATTAATGAGTGATGAATATTACATCTTAATTTCGCACAATGAAGATGTAATATTCAATTTACATGTACTCACCCTTACAAGTGTTTATTATTCAGTTTACAAAAATCCAAGTTTGTAATTAATAATTAATACACAATTTTGTTTCCTCCTTTTTTGGATGAGAAATACTAACGGAAATTAACTGATGTCACAAAAATTAAATCTAATTTGATTTCTCTGACTCAAATTAGAATAAAACCCTGACCTGACGGCGAAAAATGGATGTAATTTTTGGATTCAGCGGTGCAAAATAATTCTAATTCAGTTAAAAAAACAAATATTTTTGTTACCCAGTGTTATCATAGCAACCTTTTTTTCAAATACATTTTGAGCATTTGTTTAAAGGTCTGAATGTTGGATTGAGCTTTATTATTCCTGTTTTATTTATTAGTCATGAAAAAACTTGTTCAGGCTACACTTTAGCCTAACATATAGTCTAACATATATTTGCATTTTATGCAAATATATGTTAGCATACGCTGCAGTACTGCAGTTTACTTTGCTCCCCTATTCTGCACCTGAGCTTAAAGCTGTTTTAAACATTATGTGTTATAACACATTGTCTCTCACCCTTCACTACTTATTCCCTCTTTCTGTTGTCCAAAGCGAGCTGAAGCCCGTCCTCCCTGCAGAGGATGGGTACAGCAGAAGCCACTTTACGCATGGACAGCATGGAAGTCAAGGACGAGTGGCAGGACGAGGACTTCCCCAGGTATTTGTCTTCGGCTGCGTCTGTGTGCAGTTTGAGACAAACAGGTTGGGATGGATGGAAAATGAGTCATGTGTACGTCTGTCAGACGCTAAAAGGGAAGCAGGTGTGTTCTTTCTGTTCTGAGTACATGGAGAAACTGTAGCATGTCAGAACAAAATAGCAGCTGGCAAAGCATAAAAGACGACAATGGAAAATGTGTGTGTTATGTTGTAATATTGTGTATTAGAATAAAAGTATTTATCTCCTGCCTCCTCATATAAGTTTATTGCATCTAATAATACATGCATTGGTATAATCAGAGTTATTATTAGCAAATATATTAGAAGCAATGAAAATAAGGTTACACTGCTTATGGAGGCAATTGCCTGCACACAAAGTCTGTCTTGGTGTCTTGCTTTTATTTTTCTGAACAATAACCATTTTAGTGTGGATTCCACAAATTCATGACCTGAAGAATGCTTTTCAAATTTTATGTGTAATCAAAGTTTCACCATGAAACCCCCAAATGACTTTGTGTGCAGGCAATTGCCTCCATAAGTCCCATAATTAGCAGGAATAGCTTGCAAATGACTATTTGCTGCAGTCACAGCTTTGGTGTTTTGCGATATGTCTTTACTTGTTTTGCACATCTAAAGATGGAAAATTTTGTTTATTTTTCTTTCAAAACAGCTCTGCAAACATTAATTTACGATGACTTTGCCGCAGACTGAGTTGGATATATGTACAGACTTTGAATGGGCCATCTTTGGACATGGAAATGCTTTGATATAAACCATTCTTTTGTATTCTTCTAGTGAAAATTGAAACTTCGCACCATCCCGTTAACTCTGACCAGTTTCTCTGCAGAGGAAAAACATCCCCGCAGCAAGATGCTGCCATCACTTTGTTTCACAATCTAGACTGTGCAGATCTCGGTTGATCTGTAGTGTTTGTTTTCCTTCACAAGCTGAATTGCAAATGTAGGCTGAGCAATTACATTTTGGTCTCATCTAGCCACAGTAACTTCTTTTTAAGTCTTTGCTGTCATTCTATTCGACTCTTCCAGAAACTGGATTTCTTTTTGCTCATATCATTTTAAAAGAAACCCTGGTCTCTCCAAATAAAATATTTTAATGTTTGTGCTTTTAATGAGACAAAATGTGAAAAAGTTAAAGGTGTATGAATACATTTGCGAGGCACTGAAACACCTCAAACAGCCGACTCCGTCAAGACATCAGCTTGCCCATGCTTGCAACGTTTAGGGTGTGTTTGGATAAATCCCTATCTTTCTCTCAGTCTGCATGTTGGTACAGTAAAGATAGTATCTACTGTAATCCAGCCCTTCTTTCTCCCACACATTGAGCTTAAAGGTGTCTACAGAATAAATCCTTAAGGGTAGTTGGTAATTATAATGGTGTTGCTTTCTCAAACAAAAGACGATTACACCGAGTGAGGATATAAAAACTGGTTAAAGAGTGAACAATGAGAGTATTTCTTCTTCCTACAGAATTGCTGTTAAATTGTTTTAATGTATAATTTTATTTTTGCCGTCTTGTGCAGGCCGCTGCCAGAGGACGGAGTTGGTCTCACTGACAACAGAAGCAGTAGGTGGAATAAACACCCAGCTTTTGATCGTCCAGTATAAACTGTAAACTTACACCTGCTTGTTGTTGCAGATCCTCCCACCAGCCTGAATGTCGGGGAGTCCATGAACCAGAGAAAGCGCCGCACACTGGTCGCCCCCGACATGAACCTGTCCCTGGATCAGAGCGAGGGCTCCGTTCTCTCGGACGACTTCCTGGAAACGCCCGACGACCTTGACATCAACGTCGACGACATTGAGACTCCAGATGAGACCGACTCACTGGAGTTCCTGAACAACGGCAACGAGCTGGAGTGGGAAGGTCAGACAAAAGGAAGATTAAGACCCCAAAATGAGGAGTGGATTCTTCTTCATCATGAAATATGATGGTGAAAACAAAGGGAGAAAATGAAACTAAACTATAATAATAAACATTAATTGCAACTAAAAGTAATGAACCCAATGAGAAAAAAATCTATTTATTTATTCACTCAAACTTTTTTTAAAATTTTTGCATATAAAAAAATTAAAATCCCATAAAACTAATTAAATACAAATAAGAGCTGCAATATTTTAATTTTGCTGCTTTATTTTTGATCATATTGATGCACAATAAAGTAAATTATTTGCTAAGATTAATTAAAGGATGAATAAACTAACATAAAGCTGACTGACCTTGTTTCTTTTTTCTTCTTTTTTTAGATGACACTCCTGTGGCCACAGCCAAACGTCTTCCAGGTGAAGGTGAAGAGGAGAGAGACTCCTCTGGTCGTCTGTGGCGAACGGTGATAATCGGCGATCAGGAGCAACGGATTGACATGCAGACCATCAGACCTTACCTGCGAGTGGTCACCCATGGAGGTTAGCGAAAGTTCATTCATTCATAAATGAATATGAACCTATCAATGAGTCTACTGAAACATCACCAAGGTTCTCCTTCTCTGAATTGATGAAAACTGACACCTGCAAATCCTGAATACCCAAAGTTGTAACGATCACAATTTTGACCTTCTCAAAATCATTTGTACATTTTTCCTGCCTCTAGTACAATCACTTTGAGGATAAAATGTTCTTTTGAAGCCAAAGACATCTCACTTTTTTAGGACCCAAATGCAGAAATGACAGCTGTACAGTGTACATTTTAGGACAATCCTGTACTATACATATAACATATAGATTTTCTTTTTCATTAATCTTATATCTTGCCTCTTTAAGACCCCATGGCGGTATAACTGATGTTTTTGGGATAATTTCTAACCTATTTCTTGAATTTATTTTATTTTCTCTTCATTGATCCATCCAAAAGTCCCTGTGTCTTTTCTTTTCCTATTCTCTACATGGATTTAAAATGTCTTCTGTCTCACAGTGCCGAGTATTATGCTGTAAATTTAACCATTAATTTATTGCTGATTGTGTTCTCACATTTTTACCTCCATTGCTTCTGTTGGTGTGGATTTAAATGCCGCCTGCCAATGGCACCACATTTTGGGAGCTTCTCTGTGACGCCTGATTTATTCTGACGCCGCTTTTTCTGAGACCTTATCGTCTGAAGTCCTTTTTGCTAAGACATTTTATTCTGATGGTGTTCAGTCAGCGATCTGATAACTTTTTGTCTTTGGTCTGACAAATGAAGCTGATTTTTCTAATGAATGAGGATGATCTCCTGAGATCCGAGGATCTCAGGAGATCCTAAAATGTACACCGTACAGCTGGAGGATCATGGTGAAGATGAAGATTTAATGAACACCAAAAATATCCAGAAAACAAAAAGTCTTGCATAACAGAATTCAGACAAAATCATCCTTCTTGGTTTCATGAAACAAGGATCTTGGTGAAAAGACAAACAGTATCTATTTTCAACTGTGAGGTTTCACAATTTTATGCCTGATCAATGAGTATTATTTATAAAAATGTTCGACTTCAAGTTAATAATCTGGTAGCAATAAAACAAAAACGTTATAAGTGGTCAGTGCCTTGAATATGTCCACTCTCTGTCTCTCTCAGGTTATTATGGTGAAGGTCTGAACGCCATCATTGTGTTTGCAGCCTGTTACCTCCCTGACAGCAGCTGTGATGATTACACATACATCATGGAGAATCTGTTTCTGTAAGTTCTGATGTCTCGTTGCAGACTAATGCATCATCGTCAGTCTCACTTCACTGCATAATTCATAATTCATCAAACGTCACAAACACGGTTCCCTTACTTTAATAATCCTTTAAAAAACCTATATAATCATTTTTATGTTTAAATTTTTTTTGTGTTCAGACTTGTAGTTAGTAAATTGAAAAATATTAAAAAATTTTCATATATATATATATAACCACCCTTCTCACCCACCGCGGGTGGTTCTTATCCTCTGAGCTCGGGTCCTCTACCAGAGGCCTGGGAGCTTGAGGGTTCT